>JASANF010014339.1:0-16375 GCA_030248245.1 Trissonchulus sp. WLG1_4 | reverse complement strand
GACTGTAAGCATGAGCTAGCTAGGCGTATGTTAACTTTTCATACCAAGAAGATTATTGGATACCCAAAAACGGATACTGTAGTTTATCGCCAAGTATGGCAATCGTAAGCTGTTACCTCTGAGCTATAAGTCAAGCGCATACAACTTGAACTACACCTGATTCGGCTCAGTCTTGGCATGTAACACGTAACATCTTGGTCATAGATTACTTGCACCTATCCTAACAAGTGTACGATCTTACTTTAAAAGGAAAGCTTCTCAGGTCAAAAAGTAAGGTTCTCCAATTTCATTTATTTTCACATATGTTACTCCCCCAAGGTAACTATACCTCAGATAAGAACAATTAAGTTCATGCACTTATGGTTCAGTGCGGTTGTCAGTGCATTTACATAGACAAAAGCGTGCAGAAATAGCCAGTCAGGAGTCCTCACTTGGATCTACCTTGCGCAGTCAACTTATAGCCAATTCCAATATAACTCTGCTAAGTAAAAACCAAATATATGCGCACAATCCTGTGATCCGAATTTTCGATGCTCCAATTTTTGACATCTGCAATACACCTTTACGGGGGGCTACAATGTGCGTAATTCTGAAGCAAATCGGATAATTTAAAATTTTCAGTTATACAGTTAGCCCCCCATTAATAGCTACCTTTTGGACAAACACACTAACACAACTTGGAATTAGAGAAATATTTAATTCAAAAACGAAAACTCAAATAAATACTAAAAAATGAACACGAACAGATCTAGTTGCAGTACAGTACAGGGTGACAACATGATCATAAAATCGGACTATTGAACATGGGCCTTTTCTTTTACCCATTTTAGTCCAAGGCTTTAGAACGACCTATCGGATTATTAGACTGAATTATTAAATCAATTTATATTATCAAGAGTACATAAAAGGGAACAGTATGACACTCTTCCCTGTTAAGCTAATTGGCCGGAACGACGCTACGGTGTCCGACGATCCGACATGTCTTGATTCCAGGGGGGGGGGGGGCGCCCCCACCCCCCCTGAAATTAATGAGTAAAAGGGCTATTTCTTCCAGATCCTCCTGTTCCGCCCGATTAACTAGAACAGGGTAAGAGTGACATACTCTTCCCCATTATGTACTCTCGGTCTCATTAAAAACGAATGCGCTAAAAGTTCAGTCGGCGCAAGTCGCAATTTTGCAAATGACCTGTTTCTGGACAATTTAAACCGATTAATTCCAGTTTACGCTCGTCCGAAACTGTCCGGGTGTAAAGCATAAAGGCAGTCTAACGTTAAAATTAGTCTAAAGCATTCTATTTTAAGTAACATAGAACATCGTAAGGAAAAATTCTGCACGCATTACATAGGCTGGAGCTGGACTCCTGACGCTTCAGGGCTTTGTAACGAAGATGAGCACCGCACCCTCGGGCGGACACGCCAAAGGATAGTTCTCTATCCGCGAGTTACCTTTACCTTTACCTATTACGTAGGCTAGAATGTTGCCTCAGGCTGCGTTTAACAAGTCTGAGCTAAGACTGCCATTATGCACTACACGGTCCGTGTCTTCACCAACGTACACCTGACTAAAGTCTGACCAAAAAATGCTGGACCCTGAGACGAGTTCATTACGAAAAGAACAAATCGCGAACATCAAGAGTACAGCGAGTAGTCACGTAAATCATGCCACCTGTTTTGTCTCAGGGTTCAGAAATTTCTGGTCTGACTTCAGTTAAGGTTTCATATGATTGGAAAAAACAAACGTGGACACTAACCAAAAGAAAAATTGAATCAAATTTAACGTGGCTTGTGGATACCCGGTAAAAAATGGCCCTTATATGAACGATTTTTAAAAAAAGGAAGCCTCAGTAGTAATCGCGCAGCAGGCTCAAACTATGCAATATATATATGTACATAGTTTTTGTCGGTTAATTTATTGAACTTTAAAAACATACTTCCTCAAACTCGTTCAATCCTCAATATCATTGCAAAACTTTTTAGCTTGATCAAACAGTGACCGACCAAGACTAGCTCGAACTCAAACATTCCCCAGCATTAGTAATTAGTTATTCTAAGAGTAAACATTCAACAATTGTTCAACTATACCAAAACAACATAATTAAAAAAACGGCAGAGAAAGGTAAAGTAATACATTTTGGGTGACATAGTAAAAAACTTGCAAACAACCGAACAAATCTTTAGAATAAACTGAGCCGCGTTAAAATTAGCACATAAAGTTTGCAAATGCATTTTATAACCATGACTCAAAAAGAGCAAAAAGACAACATTAATGGAATCGCAAATATACAATAAGAACGAAAAAAACAAAAAATAACACACAAAGAACCAAATCGCGTTGCATGAAGTTACAAGGGGACACTGGCAAGAATTATAAAGTTGTGACTTGGAGGAAAATACAGTAATTCGAAAATCTAGTTTGAAGCCGAGTGTTGAACAAAAAAGCATAGCCCAATTTATAAAGAAATGGAGGTGCCGGGAATCGAAATGGCCGCTGACGTAGAGTTTCGGGAATTATAAATAGCATACATACCTCAAATACTCACACCAATCAAAATTTCGTAGGCCCTATTTCGCATTTACAACAGGAGAATGCTAACGACTAAATGACAGTACGAACCGGCGAGACTGGGTAGTATATAGCACACAGAGGCGGTCCCAGGGGGGGGCCGCCCCCCCACGGAATTTTTTCCAAATGAAAATTCACACAAGGGTCTCCCCCTTTGGTTTTTATGGTCCGGCCGGAAAGTTTTTCTTATGCGACCCCAATTGACCAAATTTGGCCTAAAAATCAAAAATTTCCCCAATGTTTTTTCCTTGGGGGCTGCCGCCCCCAGACCCCTGCAAGTCTGTGGCTTACTTTTCCTTGTTCTTAATTCTTATCTTTCATCAAAGCCTATGCATGTATACATGAGTACATTATACTGCATTTGCATGTCTACACGAGTATATTATGCTGCATTTAGTGCTGTAATACACTGTCTGATCTGATGTTACCATCTTGTGTTTTATTCTCCTGTCGTAAAAAATTCTAATACGTCTCCAGTGGACTAAATTCGGCCTAAAAATTAAAAAATCTTCATTTTTCCTGGGTACACCACTGGGTTTTACTACAAACAGACTCAATTCATTGCCCTTGATAGGACTGCGTCTTTAACAAGATATTGTAAAGCTGAAAAACGCTATTATAAAAACTGAAAAATGTCTTCAGACCTCCGCCCCCCCCCGAAATCGAAGGCTGGGACCGCCATTGATATCACATATTATCAAAATTACGGTTATTATTTGAAACAGTACAGCCCTAAGTTCTAGCCAACTGGTTCAATTATATGCAGTAGTATATATTTAGCTAAGCAGTGCCAGATGTTGTGAATTAAGGGGAAGATAGTCAAACAGTATAAAAGCAGTAAATAAAAAAGGTTACAATAATTCATTAACAAGTCATGTGGGTTGAATACATTGGGCTGCCTAAGGCTGCTAAAAAAAACGACAGAACTATCACAAAATCAATCAGCTGAAGTGGTTAACGATCAAAGCGTTTCTTGTTGCTAAAGCAGCAGGGCCTCCTTGCCCAATGAAAGGCTGGTCGTGGTCCTGTTCAGCTAAATCAACACCACAATCGAATTCGTGATCGGCCACATTTCGCGAAATATTTGTAAAACGGCTGCAGCAATAATTACGATAGCCGATCGCGTGGGTTCAAATCTTAGCCCGTAGTGAAGTGCAGGGAATCGCTTTTTCCACACCCCAAATCGTCGTTCAACGTATATTCGGGTTTTTCGATGAGACACATTATACGCTTCTTCTGCGGCGGTTTGAGGCTGGCTGACAGGAGTCATTAAGTACGTTCGCAAGGGGTAACCAGCATCACCTAAGATCAATCCGGTAACTTTGCCATTTTCCAACCGATGCTTTACGCTAGAGTTATCAAAAACCCGAGAATCGTGTACTGATCCAAACCAGCGCGCAACAATGTCTCTAATTCGCAAGTCCAAGTCGCCTAAAACCTGCACATTCAAAGCAAATTGGTTCTTTCTGTTACGATACAGCTCAGCATCGTCACCACCGGGATTATTGATTTGGATTTGAACACCGTCAATCATTCCAACGACACCAGGGAAACCTAAAACAGTTCATAACGAACGTTATGTAACAGTTGTCACCACTGCAATCTGTTGGGATGATACAGAAACACTGCAACTATTCCGATTATGCACAGACAATATGTCACACTTTTTGCCATTTTTCGTTCTTGTGACACTGGTCTGCAGCCATACAAAAAATCGGTGATAAGGGTCCTGAAAATGTGGGCAAGTGAGTAACAATTTCAAAACAAAAAGCTATCTTTTTGCAACCTATGAGCAAGACTGCTTTGACGACACTACCACCACTGGCGGTCCCAGACTCGCTTTCGGGGGAGGGGCGGGAGGTCTGAAGAAATTTTTTGACTTATTATAATAGAGTTTTTCAGCTTTACGCTAATTTGTTATAGCCGCAGCCATATCAAGGGCAGTGAATTGAGTCTGTTTGTAGTAAAAACCAGTAGTGTACCTAGGAAAAAATGAGAATTTTTCAATTTTTAGGTTGAATTTGGTCAACTGGAGACGCATCAGAAATTTTTTCCGTCAGGAAAATAAAACACATGATGGGAACGTCACATCAGCCAGAAGACAGTGATTACACAACGAAATGCAGCATAATATGCTCGTGTAGACATGCAAATTCAGCATAATGTACTCATATATATATGTATAAGCTTTGATGAAAGATAATAACAAGGAATAGTAAGCCACAGAATTGCAGGGGGGGGGAAATTGGGGGAAATTTTTGATATTTAGGCCAAATTTGGTCAATTGGGAATGCATCAGAAAAATTTTCCGGCCGGACCATAAAAACCAAAGGGGGGAAATTGTGTAAAATTGTGCAAAAATTGTGTAAAATTTCAGTCGGAAGAAATTTCGGGGGGGGGGGCCCCCCGCCCTCCCCTGGGACCGCCGCTGACTACCACCTAACATATGTACATTGAGCACTGCCGATGATTAATACTGCGGAGACTGTTGTTAACGGGTTTGTCAGTCTTCACAGCAAAAGACGTTCAGTTAAGAGCGCCAGTTCTGAGCCAGCCAAAGAGCAACTGTTCAGACGCAGCAAAAAGTGCCTGTGAGACGCGTTCAAATCGCATTTGTGCGTACGTGCGTTTTGCTTGCCACCATACATGCTGATACACATACGGTGGGACCACTCCTCAATCATCTTGCAGCTCCGTTCACCCCCCTCTGACCGCCAAAAATTTACGCCGAAGAAATTAAAAAATCGGGAAAACGTTTCGGTCGTGAACCAAAATCAATAACCACTATCGCTGGGGGTAGTCACCTTCACGTCGATTGCTCCCCTCCATTTCTGCTTGCAACCATAGATGCACATAGGGGGGGGTAACAACCCCCCTCCTCAGGGGGCTCAGCACCCCAGGGTTTTTTTGTGTAAAATAGGGTGTATTTACACATCGGCCGCCTAATTTACACAGCAAAAAATAAAAATACACACTGATTTACACAGCCGCATTTCCCCCCAAAAGCTGATGAAACGACCTATTTTGGTTGTAAAAATTACAAAAATTCGTGATGGCGATTGCTGCCTGTGACCTCTTTGTCCTAACAAAGTTAAGTCTAATTTTTGACACCAAAACAAAAAATCTTCAGTTTCAGCTCATGAACGGCTTATGATTTTTTTATTTTTGCATTTGTTTTTATGCACTTGAAAGTTGACAGTGAAAAATCAGCTATGCTGAGCCCGTCGGTGCGATTTCTTGTCCTACTTCAAACTACTGTAAAACTTTTGCATCCGGATTTGAAAAAAATGTGTAGGATCTGGCTGATAGAACAACTCTCTATCTGTGTAAACCATGCATGTACACGGGGTCTCGGCTAGGGCTGGGGGTTAGGGCTTGTTTCAGATTTTTCGATATTTTAGGGGGGGCTTGCCCTGAAGTGTCGGTTATATACATACTTGAACTGACAAAAACGCAAAAAATTTTTAGTTATCTCATATTTTTTATTTTCGTATGTAGTTCGAGTCTCAAAGTCGAAATATTACTTTTAACGTAAAAAAACTGTCATTTTTTACCTAAAAATGCTAAAATACACACTTTTAAAAATTTACACAACATAACCTTAATTTACACAGCAAGTTTTTAATTTACACAACATTTACACAGTGCCGATTTTGAAAAAAAACCCTGCAGCACCCCCCCCCCCCCTTTCAGAGACCAGGAACCACCCCTCAACCCCCGACCCCCCTGATGGACGGAAAATAGAGCCAAAATTGAGTAAAAAAACTAAAAATCGCAAAAAATTTTCGGCTCTAGCTAAAAAAGTGCCCCAAAAATAAGTTAAAAGTCGTAAAATAGCCAAAATTTTTCCGGCCTTCGCTGGAAATCAAACCGAAACCAGGACCACCGCCCTGTCCGCCGGGGGTCGGGCACTTCCCTCTCCGATTGTTCACGTGCATCTCTGCTTGCAACACCTTGCGACTTGCTTTCTGCGGCTAATTTGCAACGGTAAAACGAAATGTGTTATATCCATACATGCACATAAGGGGGGGGGGTAAAGGGGGTTTTCTCCGACACAGGCAGCCCCCCCCCCCCCTCAGACAGCGGGCACCCCCTCTCAACCTCCACCTCCGCTGTGATGGCCAAAAAAGTGCCCGGAAAGAATAAAATAATGCAAAAATTTTTCGGCTGAGAACCAAAAAGTGCCCTAAAAATGAGTTTACAATCGAAAAACCGTGAAAAAAAAGAACCAAACCCAGGGACCATTCCTGGGGGCACCTCTCCCTCGCCGATTCCTCCCATGCATCTCTGGTTATGGCAAACGTTTTTGCAAATTGCATTACAGAAAAAGCTATCTTTTGGTTGCTTGCGTACCTGCAATTTCATAAGTTCGACATTGAACAAAATGAGACTGCTGGTGGTTCGGCATGAATATATACTGACGACTTTTCTCAGCGAGAGCCTTGGCGACACGGTGAACATATGTATCTGGATACACTGGTTTCGTGTCGGGATGTTACAGTAGCCAGATCACCGGATACCATTTGGAAAGAGCTAGTCGCCAAAAACCTGCAATATGTAAAACACAGCATTGTGATACAATATATGTGTAATATATGATATATAATATATAATATATTCATAATATATATATATATGTATATATATATATATATATATATATATATATATATATATATATATATATATATATATATATATATATATATATCATATATATATATATATATGCTGTGTGTGTATATATATTAATCATATATATATATATATATATATATATATATATATATATATATATATATATATATATATATATATATATATATATATATATATATATATATATATATATATATATATATATATATATATATATATATATATATATATATATATATATATATATATATATATATATATATATATATATATATATATATATATATATATATATATATATATATATATATATATATATATATATATATATATATATATATATATATATATATATATATATATATATATATATATTTGTGGTGGGTGGAGAAAAACTAAGTTCACGAACAAGCAAGGCCGCAACCAACCCCTCTTTTTTCCACTCCCACAAAACTTTCTTCTCAAATCTCAACGTGGGAACCCCCCCTTTTGTTCTTTTTTTTCCTTTTCGTTCCTTTTACCTTTTTTCTCCGAAATTTTTATTTTTTTTTCCTTTTTCCCGGAGGCCTTCTGGGGGGAAAAGCCCCCCCCAACACCCCAAAACGCAAAAGAAAGAGGGACCCACCCCCGCGACAGGTGTTTTTGGTTTATTTAGAGAATTGATTAGCTTTACTTATTTTATTTTATAAGCCGAAATTTTTTGCGATTTTTATTTTTTTACCAATTTTCTCTTTTCCGTCCATCAGGGGGGTCGGGGGTTGAGGGGTGGTTCCTGGTCTCTGAAAGGGGGGGGGGGGGGGGGGTGCTGCAGGGTTTTTTTTCAAAATCGGCACTGTGTAAATGTTGTGTAAATTAAAAACTTGCTGTGTAAATTAAGGTTATGTTGTGTAAATTTTTAAAAGTGTGTATTTTAGCATTTTTAGGTAAAAAATGACAGTTTTTTTACGTTAAAAGTAATATTTCGACTTTGAGACTCGAACTACATACGAAAATAAAAAATATGAGATAACTAAAAATTTTTTGCGTTTTTGTCAGTTCAAGTATGTATATAACCGACACTTCAGGGCAAGCCCCCCCTAAAATATCGAAAAATCTGAAACAAGCCCTAACCCCCAGCCCTAGCCGAGACCCCGTGTACATGCATGGTTTACACAGATAGAGAGTTGTTCTATCAGCCAGATCCTACACATTTTTTTCAAATCCGGATGCAAAAGTTTTACAGTAGTTTGAAGTAGGACAAGAAATCGCACCGACGGGCTCAGCATAGCTGATTTTTCACTGTCAACTTTCAAGTGCATAAAAACAAATGCAAAAATAAAAAAATCATAAGCCGTTCATGAGCTGAAACTGAAGATTTTTTGTTTTGGTGTCAAAAATTAGACTTAACTTTGTTAGGACAAAGAGGTCACAGGCAGCAATCGCCATCACGAATTTTTGTAATTTTTACAACCAAAATAGGTCGTTTCATCAGCTTTTGGGGGGAAATGCGGCTGTGTAAATCAGTGTGTATTTTTATTTTTTGCTGTGTAAATTAGGCGGCCGATGTGTAAATACACCCTATTTTACACAAAAAAACCCTGGGGTGCTGAGCCCCCTGAGGAGGGGGGTTGTTACCCCCCCTATGTGCATCTATGGTTGCAAGCAGAAATGGAGGGGAGCAATCGACGTGAAGGTGACTACCCCCAGCGATAGTGGTTATTGATTTTGGTTCACGACCGAAACGTTTTCCCGATTTTTTAATTTCTTCGGCGTAAATTTTTGGCGGTCAGAGGGGGGTGAACGGAGCTGCAAGATGATTGAGGAGTGGTCCCACCGTATGTGTATCAGCATGTATGGTGGCAAGCAAAACGCACGTACGCACAAATGCGATTTGAACGCGTCTCACAGGCACTTTTTGCTGCGTCTGAACAGTTGCTCTTTGGCTGGCTCAGAACTGGCGCTCTTAACTGAACGTCTTTTGCTGTGAAGACTGACAAACCCGTTAACAACAGTCTCCGCAGTATTAATCATCGGCAGTGCTCAATGTACATATGTTAGGTGGTAGTCAGCGGCGGTCCCAGGGGGGAGGGCGGGGGGCCCCCCTCCCCCCGAAATTTCTTCCGACTGAAATTTTACACAATTTTTGCACAATTTTACACAATTTCCCCCCTTTGGTTTTTATGGTCCGGCCGGAAAATTTTTCTGATGCATTCCCAATTGACCAAATTTGGCCTAAATATCAAAAATTTCCCCCAATTTCCCCCCCTGCAATTCTGTGGCTTACTATTCCTTGTTATTATCTTTCATCAAAGCTTATACATATATATATGAGTACATTATGCTGCATTTGCATGTCTACACGAGCATATTATGCTGCATTTCGTTGTGTAATCACTGTCTTCTGGCTGATGTGACGTTCCCATCATGTGTTTTATTTTCCTGACGGAAAAAATTTCTGATGCGTCTCCAGTTGACCAAATTCAACCTAAAAATTGAAAAATTCTCGATTTTTTCCTAGGTACACTACTGGTTTTTACTACAAACAGACTCAATTCACTGCCCTTGATATGGCTGCGGCTATAACAAATTAGCGTAAAGCTGAAAAACTCTATTATAATAAGTCAAAAAATTTCTTCAGACCTCCGCCCCTCCCCCGAAAGCGAAGTCTGGGACCGCCAGTGGTGGTAGTGTCGTCAAAGCAGTCTTGCTCATAGGTTGCAAAAAGATAGCTTTTTGTTTTGAAATTGTTACTCACTTGCCCACATTTTCAGGACCCTTATCACCGATTTTTTGTATGGCTGCAGACCAGTGTCACAAGAACGAAAAATGGCAAAAAGTGTGACATATTGTCTGTGCATAATCGGAATAGTTGCAGTGTTTCTGTATCATCCCAACAGATTGCAGTGGTGACAACTGTTACATAACGTTCGTTATGAACTGTTTTAGGTTTCCCTGGTGTCGTTGGAATGATTGACGGTGTTCAAATCCAAATCAATAATCCCGGTGGTGACGATGCTGAGCTGTATCGTAACAGAAAGAACCAATTTGCTTTGAATGTGCAGGTTTTAGGCGACTTGGACTTGCGAATTAGAGACATTGTTGCGCGCTGGTTTGGATCAGTACACGATTCTCGGGTTTTTGATAACTCTAGCGTAAAGCATCGGTTGGAAAATGGCAAAGTTACCGGATTGATCTTAGGTGATGCTGGTTACCCCTTGCGAACGTACTTAATGACTCCTGTCAGCCAGCCTCAAACCGCCGCAGAAGAAGCGTATAATGTGTCTCATCGAAAAACCCGAATATACGTTGAACGACTATTTGGGGTGTGGAAAAAGCGATTCCCTGCACTTCACTACGGGCTAAGATTTGAACCCACGCGATCGGCTATCGTAATTATTGCTGCAGCCGTTTTACACAATATTTCGCGAAATGTGGCCGATCACGAATTCGATTGTGGTGTTGATTTAGCTGAACAGGACCACGACCAGCCTTTCATTGGGCAAGGAGGCCCTGCTGCTTTAGCAACAAGAAACGCTTTGATCGTTAACCACTTCAGCTGATTGATTTTGTGATAGTTCTGTCGTTTTTTTTCGCAGCCTGAGGCAGCCCAATGTATGCAACCCACATGACTTGTTAATGAATTATTGTAACCTTTTTTATTTACTGCTTTTATACTGTTTGACTATCTTCCCCTTAATTCACAACATCTGGCACTGCTTAGCTAAATATATACTACTGCATATAATTGAACCAGTTGGCTAGAACTTAGGGCTGTACTGTTTCCTATTATATACGTACTTTTGATAATATGTGCTATCACTGGCGGTCCCAGACTTCGATTTCGGGGGGGGGCGGAGGTCTGAAGACATTTTTCAGTTTTTATAATAGCGTTTTTCAGCTTTACAATATCTTGTTAAAGACGCAGTCCTATCAAGGGCAATGAATTGAGTCTGTTTGTAGTAAAACCCAGTGGTGTACCCAGGAAAAATGAAGATTTTTTAATTTTTAGGCCGAATTTAGTCCACTGGAGACGTATTAGAATTTTTTACGACAGGAGAATAAAACACAAGATGGTAACATCAGATCAGACAGTGTATTACAGCACTAAATGCAGCATAATATACTCGTGTAGACATGCAAATGCAGTATAATGTACTCATGTATACATGCATAGGCTTTGATGAAAGATAAGAATTAAGAACAAGGAAAAGTAAGCCACAGACTTGCAGGGGTCTGGGGGCGGCAGCCCCCAGGAAAAAACATTGGGGAAATTTTTGATTTTTAGGCCAAATTTGGTCAATTGGGGTCGCATAAGAAAAACTTTCCGGCCGGACCATAAAAACCAAAGGGGGAGACCCTTGTGTGAATTTTCATTTGGAAAAAATTCCGTGGGGGGGCGGCTGCCCCCCCTGGGACCGCCTCTGTGTGCTATATACTACCCAGTCTCGCCGGTTCGTACTGTCATTTAGTCGTTAGCATTCTCCTGTTGTAAATGCGAAATAGGGCCTACGAAATTTTGATTGGTGTGAGTATTTGAGGTATGTATGTATTTATAATTCCCGAACTCTACGTCAGCGGCCCTATTTCGATTCCCGGCACCTCCATTTCTTTATAAATTGGGCTATGCTTTTTTGTTCAACACTCGGCTTCAAACTAGATTTTCGAATTACTGTATTTTCCTCCAAGTCACAACTTTATAATTCTTGCCAGTGTCCCCTTGTAACTTCATGCAACGCGATTTGGTTCTTTGTGTGTTATTTTTTGTTTTTTTCGTTCTTATTGTATATTTGCGATTCCATTAATGTTGTCTTTTTGCTCTTTTTGAGTCATGGTTATAAAATGCATTTGCAAACTTTATGTGCTAATTTTAACGCGGCTCAGTTTGTACTAAAGATTTGTTCGGTTGTTTGCAAGTTTTACTATGTCACCAAATGTATTACCTTACCTTTCTCTGCCGTTTTTTTAATATGTTGGTCTGGTACCAATTGTTGAATGTTTACTCTTAAGAATAATTACTAATGCTGGGGAATGTTTGAGTTCAAGCTGGTCTTGGTCGGTCACTGTTTGATCAAGCTAAAAAGTTTTGCAATGATATTGAGGATTGAACGAGTTTGAGGAAGTATGTTTTTAAAGTTCAATAAATTAACCGACAAAAACTATGTACATATATATATTGCATAGTTTGAGACTGCTGCGCGATTACTACTGAGGCTTCCTTTTTTTAAAAATCGTTCATATAAGGGCCATTTTTTACCGGGTGTCCACAAGCCACGTTAAATTTGATTCAATTTTTCTTTTGGTTCGTGTCCACGTTTGTTTTTTCCAATCATATGAAACCTTAACTGAAGTCAGACCAGAAATTTCTGAACCCTGAGACAAAACAGGTGGCATGATTTACGTGACTACTCGCTGTACTCTTGATGTTCGCGATTTGTTCTTTTCGTAATGAACTCGTCTCAGGGTCCAGCATTTTTTGGTCAGACTTTAGTCAGGTGTACGTTGGTGAAGACACGGACCGTGTAGTGCATAATGGCAGTCTTAGCTCAGACTTGTTAAACGCAGCCTGAGGCGACATTCTAGCCTACGTAATAGGTAAAGGTAAAGGTAACTCGCGGATAGAGAACTATCCTTTGGCGTGTCCGCCCGAGGGTGCGGTGCTCATCTTCGTTACAAAGCCCTGAAGCGTCAGGAGTCCAGCTCCAGCCTATGTAATGCGTGCAGAATTTTTCCTTACGATGTTCTATGTTACTTAAAATAGAATGCTTTAGACTAATTTTAACGTTAGACTGCCTTTATGCTTTACACCCGGACAGTTTCGGACGAGCGTAAACTGGAATTAATCGGTTTAAATTGTGCAGAAACAGGTCATTTGCAAAATTACGACTTGCGCCGACTGAACTTTTAGCGCATTCGTTTTTAATGAGACCAAGAGTACATAATAGGGAAGAGTATGTCACTCTTCCCTGTTCTAGTTAATCGGCCGGAACGATGCTCTGGAAGAAATAGCCCTTTTACTCATTAATTTCAGGGGGGATGCCCCCCCCCCCCCCTGGAATCAAGACATGTCGGATCGTCGGACACCGTAGCGTCGTTCCGGCCAATTAGCTTAACAGGGAAGAGTGTCATACTGTTCCCTTTTATGTACTCTTGATAATATAAATTGATTTAATAATGCAGGCTAATAATCCGATAGGTCGTTCTAAAGCCTTGGACTAAAATGGGTAAAAGAAAAGGCCCATGTTCAATAGTCCGATTTTATGATCATGTTGTACCCCTGTACTGTACTGCAACTAGATCTGTTCGTGTTCATTTTTTAGTATTTATTTGAGTTTTCGTTTTTGAATTAAATATTTCTAATTCCAAGTTGTGTTAGTGTGTTTGTCCAAAAGGTAGCTATTAATGGGGGGCTAACTGTATAACTGAAAATTTTAAATTATCCGATTTGCTTCAAAATTACGCACATTGTAGCCCCCGTAAAGGTGTATTGCAGATGTCAAAAATTGGAGCATCGAAAATTCGGATCACAGGATTGTGCGCATATATTTGGTTTTTACTTAGCAGAGTTATATTGGAATTGGCTATAAGTTGACTGCGCAAGGTAGATCCAAGTGAGGACTCCTGACTGGCTATTTCTGCACGCTTTTGTCTATGTAAATGCACTGACAACCGCACTGAACCATAAGTGCATGAACTTAATTGTTCTTATCTGAGGTATAGTTACCTTGGGGGAGTAACATATGTGAAAATAAATGAAATTGGAGAACCTTACTTTTTGACCTGAGAAGCTTTCCTTTTAAAGTAAGATCGTACACTTGTTAGGATAGGTGCAAGTAATCTATGACCAAGATGTTACGTGTTACATGCCAAGACTGAGCCGAATCAGGTGTAGTTCAAGTTGTATGCGCTTGACTTATAGCTCAGAGGTAACAGCTTACGATTGCCATACTTGGCGATAAACTACAGTATCCGTTTTTGGGTATCCAATAATCTTCTTGGTATGAAAAGTTAACATACGCCTAGCTAGCTCATGCTTACAGTCCTGCACAGGAGAAGAAATCATAAAAACATTACTAAAGTAATATATTTTTGTGTTTATATGATGTTTATGTAATATCATTGCCTCTTGAACTGAGCGACTGTAAGTACAAGTTAGCGATGCTATCATTCTACTAAAATCCGAGCAAAAATTACTATACCCTGATACAAAAGAAACACGCGATTTCATTTAGAAAACAACCAATTTCACTATCAGAGGTACAGTGAGTAGCTGCTAATATCACGCCAACTTTTTGTGTCAGCGTTCAATAGTTTGTGTTCAGACTTTAGTGACATACAAACAAAAGAATAATTTTTTCGCCAATCTCATTTATTTTCAACACGTTCAAAACAACACGCAAAACAATAACAAATGCGTAACATTTAACACACGTAACACATAACAAATGCGTTTAAGCGTAACAAAAATTCAAAATCAACTTTGAAATGCTACTCAGGTATACATAAGTCACTGTTTATTAATGTCCTCAGCCATCGAAGACGTTTCCATATCAAATAAGAGCTCACTTTCGGCAAAGATGTCCTCAGCGCTTTTTGGCGGCATATTACTTGTCTCCTCAATCAGCCGCTGAAGTTTAAAGTGCTTATAGACAAACTTTTTTTTATTAAGACAATTTTCGCACAATGCTGAATTTCGGCCAGTTTGATGATTTTTTGAGGAGTGTCCTTGACCAAGCCGTCTGCAAGACTTGATTTATTCGATTTTCGTTTTGAGCACGTAGGCATTGTAGAACCGCTTGAAGAATCAAACTTGCTGGAAGCACTATTACGAGCAGGTGGCACTTGAGGCTCAGAGCGCGGTCTCTCAATCCACGTCACATCCGGTGAGCTTGTGTTGCCCGTGGCAGTTCCTAAAAACACATTAATACTCAGGGATCAGAAATAAGTTCGCTTCCGGCACGTAACACTCAAGCCCATGCGAGGGTGTACGCAGGGGGAGATGGGAGGAATTGCACCCACCCCCCGAAATTTGTTCCCAGTTTTTATATGCTGGCCGGAAAAGTTTTC
The DNA here is from genome assembly GCA_030248245.1 of Trissonchulus sp. WLG1_4. Lineage (NCBI taxonomy): Eukaryota > Metazoa > Nematoda > Enoplea > Enoplida > Ironidae > Trissonchulus > Trissonchulus sp. WLG1_4. Next base: position 1,110 of record JASANF010014339.1, on the reverse strand, counting down.
TGATACGTCTCCAATTGACCAAATTTGGCCTAAAAATCAAAATTGTCCCCGTTTTTTCACTGGTGGCTGCTGCTCCCAGACTCCTGCAATTTAGTGGTTTAGTGACCTTGCGTTTGTAAAGCGTTTTATGTGTTAAAATTGCCAAAAAGTGTATTTTAACCCATTACAAAATTTGAAAAGTCATTGCCCCGCCGAAATTTTTTTCTAGGTGCGCCACTGCGCCCATGTATGCTCTGTACAAAAAATTAAGCGGCATTGGTGGCAGCGCAGCAAACTGGTAAACTATAAAACTGAACGGATACTATAATGAAGCAAATCAATGAACCTAAATTTTCCAGTTATACACGCAACCTATATAACAGGCAGCTACATAACAGAAGGCAGCAAGTATACAGCCAGCTATATAACTTTTAGTTTTTTTGGAACAATACGAACACAAATTTTAACACTTTGACAAACTGATGCAGTAACATCAGTTGTTACCCACTGATAGATACAATGTAAGTGCTAGTCTAGGCCACATTGTTTCATGCAAATACATATAATTTTCAAATCAACTGATATTACATTATACCTGAAGCAACCATTGGACTTTTCACTCCATCATCGAAAACGCCGTCTGAGTCGAACTCAATTTCCAAGGGGGTGAAAAGCTTTGGTGCAAAGGACTTCATTCGACTGGAAATCGCGTCCATAGGTGGAGGTGGAGGGCCTCCACCTGTTCGCCGTAGTTCTTGTTTCAGCTAAAACAAGGTATTTATATGTTAAATATTGTTTCGCTGCTATAAACTTTGTCCAAGATTAGTACTCGCGTACGCGACTAAGTCATTATATTAGTTCCATTCGGTTAACAGCTGTCCAGCTAATCTGAACACTGTACATAAAGATGTCAAATGTATAATTACTTGTAGAAATTAAACTTCGGCACAGTTCTGCCACTTTGTTTGTGGGGGGAGTGGTTGGGGCGCGATATAATGGCCGCCCCCCACACCTATTATGAGGGTGCGCGCCGAAGTGGGGGAGCGCGCAATTATGGGGGTAGTGTAGCGAAAGCACTCGATTTTGCACGACTGTAAAACTTGTTCAGTGAAATGTTAGAAATTTTCTTTT
>JASANF010014338.1:0-30219 GCA_030248245.1 Trissonchulus sp. WLG1_4 | reverse complement strand
ATTATAAGCTAATATATTGATTGCTACTAATGGCTATTTGTATGATATCTAATTATTGTGGAGTATGAGTTGGTGCAGACTGTTTTTTTTTAATTTGCTAATATTTGTTTTCTAGTTATTTTTTTTCGAAATTGCCGTTAAAAATATTAGACAAAACAGTTTTTTGTAAAAAAAGTGCTAAAATGAAGTTTTGTGCCCAAACAAAATAGATTTTATTTTTTTTGCGTAAATAAAAAATAGACATTTTTGCTCTAACTCGATGTTGTTTTTTGCTACTAGTCATCGTTAGTTAGCTTTCTTTATCAAAAAGTACATTAGTGATGTATCGTGTACTCTTGACTGTAAAAATGGCTCATTTGTAATGGATTCCCCTATACTTAGACTATTACTGGACGAAGTTAGTTAGTTATGTTCTGCTGGGACTTATTAAGAAATTAGCCGTAATTTATTTTTTTGTTTTTTTTGTTCTTATATATATTTTTTCGTCTAGTTTGTGTGTTAGAAGCAGGGGGTGTTTTTTTGAACCGAAGTTTTTTTTAGAAGTTACTAAAATTAGTTTTCCCTCATTACTTTTTTTAGTTTGCATATTGGTAACACCTTTTTTTAAAGTTTCGTAGAACAGGAAGTTTTGTGGTGTCAGTCAACATTTCAATATCTAATATAATTAAAAAGTAATTTTGAACAGTTTCTGAATGGTTTTTAAATTTTTTTAAGTTATTTTAAATTCAAGGTCTGAGAAATCGAAATTTAAGAAACACTCTTTTACAAGACTTCAACCTGAAACTGGATATAACAATTTGCTTTAGTATGAATTAAATTACACCGTACGTTTTTTTTTTGATTTATCCGGTTTACTGTTTTGTAGCTGAAATTAGGCGTACGTTAGGGGACATAATATTTTGAACCATTATTTGAAGTGTGATGGTTTTAGGCGTTAATTTCATAATTTTGCTGGCTCAGCGGACATACGGCTGTGAGTATGAATCGACCCTTACTGTGGCGCAGTTCGACACTGTGCATTTTTTTGTGTGCGCTTCTATCACTAGTCTAGGGCATTTTTCAAGTGTAGCTGTCTTGTGTAATCTCCTGTTTTCTGTTATTGTCGTAATTGTGTCTGTATAGGATAGTGACTGTATTGTACATTTGTGGATTATTCTTCTTGTATGTAATTGTGAATTTGTTCATGAACTACAATGTTGTGAAACCGTGTTTGCATATATACACATTATATATATATATATATATATATATATGTGTGTATATATATATATATATATAATAAATTGTGTATATGTGTATGTATATTAGATGTGTATACATGTTATTACAGTTAATGTAATTTAAACGTGTTGTCATTAAGTCAGAGTTTATTCAGACTTACTGGATGAGACGTGGAGTTGTGTCTGATAAAACGGTCAAGTAAAATTGGTCCAATATTCAGACATTCAGTTGGTCTGAATAGTGTAGCAGCTACCGTCCATTCATTTTTGCAACCTTGTGTCAGTTCAGTCGGCAAAATTACGAAATAATCACGCCATTAGTAGTGCATGAAGTCCGTTTGTGGTGTGATTATTCACAAAATTTGCCGGCTGAATGGATATACGGCTGTAAGTATGAATCGACCCTTTATGACAAAACCTCTTTGCGCAGTAGAATAGTTAAACTTTGTAAAAATGAGATTCGGTTTGACATTGTGTTAACTATGTGTTATAGCACGATGTAGATTGTAGAGTGCACTTAGTGGTTTATAAAACACTGTTGTCACGTCCCTGCGCGCATAGATTTAGAGTGTATTCTAGCATTATAAGCTAGCTTTTAACTGTTTTGGATTATACGGTGCGATACTCAATAAAGTGAGATGGACACGTACGAAAGTGCATTTTTTGATGCACGCTTTGTATTTAGCGGCGTGCATTTAGTTATTGATGTCAGTTATAGTACTGGTTTTTTCAAGGGAGGTATTGTATGAGCAATATTTTGCGAATTGTGATGAATAATAGATTTTTAAAAAACTTTAAAATAAAATAAAATTAAAACTTGACATTATTTAAAAAGCTCCATCATTGTATTATTTGGCTAAAATTGTTTAGTTTTCTTGTGAACTGTGATCTTTTAGTCCCTGTTTTGTACATAATTATTACTTGTTCTTTGTGATTATAGTTCGTGTACGTTGGCTTATCACTGTAAATTTATATTTAATAACTTTTATTTTAAGTTTAAGTTAACCAACTAATCTAGCAGGTTTGAACGTACGCGGGCTGAGCGCTTATTTTTCTAAAAGTAATTGTTTTAGTGACTTTTTTTCATATTTTAATTATTAATACCAAGTTTTATATACTAAAATTGTTTTAAGCATAAGTATATGCTGCTTACAAAATTTGATGCAATATTTCAATATTTTTTTACTTTATGCTTTCGATTCTGAAGTATAAGTAAACTTCACGGATTGATTTTTATTTGTATCGGTGACTAAGTCAGTATATGGTAAATATACCAAGAGTACAAAAATCTATTGATTTGGTGTTCTATCAAGAGTACATAAATAGTAGAATACCTTACAGTAAAATTATTGAACCTTTATTACGTACTCTTGCTAGTAGAGTTGAATCGAGTATTTGGAGAGCTTTTGTTTTGTTTTTGTGTTTGTTCTGTATTTGGTTGCCATAATTCTAATATTATTTTGTTTAATATTGTATTGTTTTTGAGTAGGTTCTGTTCATGTTACAGTAAAATATATCGAGTTTACATGGTGCGTTTTTGCTTTATTATTTTTGGACGGATTTGATTGTAGGGATTTTATTTTTTTGTGCTTGTGTTTATACGATTTATTTTTTATCGCACTTTTGCCTATGCTGAATTTATCTGATAGCATAGCTAGATAAGATATAATAGGATCAGCTTACTTATGATTTGGCCTAGGTTATTGAAGTTAGAATACGGATTATTTTCAGAGAATACTAGCTGTGTTATGCTTATACTCTATTACTTCAACTTCCTGTTTTGCAATTTTAATACAAAGCAGACGTGTGCTTGAAAATAGCTCCGTCGAGATAGACAATTTATGTAGCAGCCTGTGTTTGTTACTGCACTGATGTTCTTACAAACTAGCTATAATAAAATGAGCAGAAAACGATTTAAACCGTTTACTGGTTCAAAAACGCGGTTTCAAGACTGTTAAACGTTTAGTCTATTTTTCTTTAATGTCTGACCATGACATACTCGACCGCAAGACAAAAAGAAACACATGATTTCATGACAAAAAGATCGAATTGCGATCATCAAGAGTACAGCGACTAGCGACTACCCAGTCACACAAATCACGCCACTTGGTTTTTCTCAGAAGTCAGCAATTTTTGGTCAGACTTTAGTATGAACTCTACCCGACGTGTTCTGTGTCTCTAGGCGACCCAATGGTGCAGTTCACGTATAAAGAAGTTCTTGCCGCCCACGAGGTCATCCGAGAGTTTGTCCACTTGACCCCTGTGGTGACCTCGACCTATTTCAATCACCTTACCGGTCGATCTATTTTCTTCAAGACTGAAAATTTTCAAAAGACCGGATCATTTAAGGCCAGGGGTGCCCTGAATGCCGTGCATTGTTTGAAAGAGAAGGGCGGTGACGGAGTTGTAAGTTTGGTTATGGGTCATACTTGTCCGTCCAGATTAGGTTTAGTCCTTCAATTTCTGTGATCTATATTGTATCAAGAGTACATACTATGACCTAATACACCCTATTATGTACTCTTGATTGTATTAAAAAGGCGTTTTGTAATTATATATACATATATATTTGTGTGTGTGTGTGTGTGTGTGTGTGTGTGTGTGTGTGTGTGTGTGTGTGTATATATATATATATATATATATATATATATATATATATATATATATATATATATATATATATATATATATATATATATATATATATATATATATATATATATATATATATATAAAATATATATATAAGGTCATGCACAATAACAAAAGCCATGAGTTGGACCTGAAAGCAGTCTTAATACCTATTCTTATGCATAAGAACAACCATATGCCAGCCAGCATTATTCCCAAATAAGCACGCCACTTGCTAATCTTTAATCGTATTAGGGTCGTAAGTATGAATCGACACTGCCGATCGATTGATCTACTCCACTCCACTCCAGTCTATTGATCGATCTTCAGCTGTATATTTGGCCGGCCGTATATTTTGTTTCAGATCACGCACAGCAGCGGCAACCACGGAGCAGCCCTGGCCTATGCCGCCGCCACATTCCACCTCCCCTGTCACGTGGTCTGTCCTGAGAACGCGCCAAAATCCAAGATTCAGGCCATTCAGGGCTACGGGGCAGAGATCACTTTCTGTCAGCCTACCATGGTCGACAGGTGTGATTTGTGGTTTAGCTGCACTTTATTACACCCGCACGTTTGCCATAGTTGAAGGCTAGCAATAAACTACAATATTCGCTGTTTCTGATGCACACAAAGTTGACTGCTGGCGTTGCAATCAAAAATCTTATTAAGGCCACACAGAAAATGCTATTTTTTATGAAAAAAATTAAATTTGCATATTGCGTAGTGAAGCAGTGGTTTTGCTGTGGGACAGTCGGACTGAGATTGAACCGTTAAATTCAAAGATCTGCGATTCCCGTAAAACAGTTCGAAAATCTGTTGACGAGAATGAGCTAGTGAAGTTTTATAGCCCCAGATTGGGCATCCATCACGTGGGGCACCTAAGGTTCACAGTGCGCATGAAAGCGTTAAAAGTTAAAACTAAAATCAAAAAATTGTTAGAGTCAGTTTTTCCTCAAGGTTTGAGGTTTACTGGCTTTGGGTCATTACCTACTTAAAAGGGATTGAAGTTAAATTCAAGTGAACTAAATCCCGGTGAATCCGAAAAAAACCCGACGCAAAAACGTAGGCCCCGCTTTATTGTGTAGTTTCCATTTCTTTCAGGATTAACACGTGCAATGAATTGATGGCAGAAAAACATCTTGCCTTGGTACATCCTCACGATGATTACGCCGTCATGGCAGGACAGGTATCCTGTCAAGCTTTACTCTAATGTCACTTGAAAAATGAAAAATTTATGTACCTACCTCATTTTTTTGCTAAAACAATTACGAAATAACAAACGCCACCTTTATTATTTATTAACTTAATATTTATTGACAGCGCGTATATCTGTGCATCCGGCAAAAATGCAAGAAAAATTGGCGCAATTTTTATTTTTCTGGTTCAACTCATTCTTTGTTTTTTAGGGAACAATGGGTTTGGAATTACTGGAGCAGGTGCCTGATTTGGATGCAATCGTGGTGCCGACCGGGGGCGGTGGAATGCTCAGTGGGATTGCCACCTTCGTCAAACACACAAAACCGGAATGTAAAAGTACGGCCAATAGTGGATACATTAAGATGTTGAGTGTGTTACGAGAACGAAAGCGGCTGTGGCTGCTTTCGTTAAAGTGTAAAATTCGAGATAAGACATAAGACATATGGCTGTAAGTATGAATCGACGTTAAGAAACCGTTCAGGATATATACATTAATTGCGTTCTTAATAATTTTGTGTTTAACTGTCAATTTTAGTATTTGCCGTTGAACCTGTTGGAAAAGATTTGGCTCCAAGTTTGCATGCAGGTATGTAAGTCAAGTGCATAATTGCAAATTGTAATTTGCAACCAGTTTAGGTGATTTCTACCCACATAATGCAGAATAAATACAATTTCGGCGACTCTCAAGTCAGTGGTTTGATTTTGCACCTGTGTTGCGCTCCAACTCCCAGCGGCTCATAATTTTAACGCGGCCCCCTCAGGGGCCGCGTATATACTATGTCAAGAATTTCAGGTTTCTATGTTAATTTGGGTAGGTCGAATTTCCAGTGTTAAATAACACTGGAAGGGCAGGTAGGTCGATCTTGCGCTGTAGTTTCGGACAGATCACAGATGATGTTCTGAAAATATCCAAGAAAGACAAAATTTACGGCCTGAGTGGAATCGAACCACTAACCTTTCTTTTCCCAGCCCGTTGTTCTACCAGCGGAGCTAATCGGACTGTTACAAAAAGTTTCAAAATCACCGAAGGCCTCACAACATTTATATTTTGCTAAAGATATTTTCTTATTGGTCATCATTTAGTGCGGCTTCAAAACGTACATTGATCACAGTTAACAGACTGTCGTCATGGCCTTATGATGTAATGGTTTACACTCTGGTGTGAAGTAAGATAGGCCCCTTATAGCTCTTAAAGGGATTTACGACAGCTCATTGTCGGCCCAGTGGTAGAGCGCTGGTCTGCAGATCCAGAGATGGGTGGTTCGAATCCCCCCTGGGTCATTCTGATGATGATGCTGTCTTTCTTTTGGTAAGAGTCCCCCTCCCCTCCCTTTCTTGACACTGGACTCCCTATCCAGTGACCCGAGTTCAAAACTCGGTTTTCTTAATTTTTTAATAATCAATTCTGCTATTTAAAATCTTTAATTTTTTAATAATTAATTATGCTATTTGAATGTTTAATCAATTAATATTTTTGTTTTTATAATTTACCAGTAAAGCTTTGGAGCTACTCAGCAATAAATGTGTTCGGAAATTGGAATGGAACAACAAATAATGGCCGCGTTTTATATTTCCTCTGGAATTATTGACACTCAAGCCTTACAATGTAACCACTTCTCACTCAGCAGAAGAGCTTGTTTACGCTTATGCTGTGTAAGCATGTGCTGTATATACATAAAGTCAGTGTCACAAAAAATGACCGCGTTTATTATTTCCTCTGGAATATTGACACTCAGGCCTCACAATGTAACCACTTCTCACTCAGCAGTAGAGCTTGTCTCAGTCATTGTAAAGCAAAATGTATTCGTACAGGCACCCCTCTCTGGCCAGACCCCCCGGGCGTGGTGGACACGGTGGCTGATGGACTGCGTGTGCAGCGGCTTGGCTCGCGATGTCTGCCCGTGGCCTCACAGTTGTGCGAACCCACAGTCTTCTCCGTGGTATGGTCAATGTTCATTCTTGCCTACAGCCGTGTGTCCGTGCAGCCGACAAAATTACTAATAAAATCATAGCCATCCAATTCAAAATTGTTGAACAATTGTTTGTTCAGCCGCCAAAATTGCAAAAAATCATGCCAGCAGTAAATAATGCGTAAGGTACATGTGAGTGAAGGGATGTCTTTTCCATTTTCTTTTCACCTATACGTTACTACTGTCATGCTATGATGTGATATTATTGTAGTCTAGGCCTGCTTAAAGGATTAAAAAGGTACTATTTGTGTCTTTTTTCTTACTTTATACTTTGTTTTCCTTTCTTTATTTTTCCTTTAATTTCAGACTAATGACGATATCATGAATGCCATGAAATTGGTTTACCAGCGGCTGAAAGTGGGTTCTTTCAATCATTTTTAATATACCTCAACCTTTTACTATTACTTGTAGACAGATTTCTAATATGGGACACTAAAACCAGCATTTTTGTGACGTTTAATTTTTTACCTAAAAGACACTTTTTTTCGTGAAGTACTCTAATGACCCATTCCTCACCGAATTAAACGGATAGGTCGGCCGCTTGGACAAACTTTGGCCAAAGTTTTGGAATGACTATTGAACTAAACGTGTTGTTCAACTTACAACAGGTCAGCCGCTTCATTTTAGTCTGAAACCCCACCCTAAGGGCCTATTCACACGAGGGCGCATTGTATGCATGGCATTGCAAGTATGAGCAATTTTTTATTGTACTTGTACTTTTTTCAGCTTGTAATCGAACCCAGCTCTGCGGTTGGGGTTGCGGCTATTCTGCAAAACAATTTCCAAGACCTGCATGAGTCAATTCGAAACGTTGCAGTGATTCTATGTGGTGGAAATGTGGATTTAGGGCCTATTCCTTTACCGGATTAAAAGGACTGGACTTATTTTAGTCCGAGGTTTAGGAACGACAAATAGGACTAAAAGGACTAAACGGTTTAAAATAAGTCAGCGGTTAAATTTTAGTCCGAACCCATTCCTAAACTACCACTGGACTAAACGGATTTAACATGCACGCTTAACATTAGCGTGCGTAGTTAAGTCCATTTAGTCCGATTAAAAAGCAGCGCGCTAAAAGTTAAGTCCATTTAATCCGGAGGTTTTGGAATGGCATTTTTAAGCGGAACTTTTAAACCGTTTAGTCCGATTATAATTAACCCTTTAATCCGGTAATGGAATGGGCCCTTAGAGACTTTGAAATTTAGTTGAAGCTGGTGATTATTTTCTGTGATATAATGAAATCGTAAAAAACGTGTGCATGTAATTGTTAATAATTAGTTAATAATTTGTCGTAATTAAGTTGTTATTTGTCATTTGATACATACGTAGGTATACATAATTGCTATTGTTTGGTTTCATGATTGTTATTATTATTAAAAACATTTATTAAAGTTTCATTCCGACGTATGGCGTTTGTATGTCTAACAAGCTCGTCTGCTGAGTGAGAATTAGTGTACCTTCTGATTGAGTACTGATCATGACCTTGGGGTTTCTATATTCCGCAAGAAATATTAAACGCAGTCGTAACCGCGCATTAGAGCAAAATTTTGGCGAAGAGTGAAGCATGAAAAGAAAAAATGTAATCCACTGGACTGATGTATCAAAAGTGTAAACCGACTAATCAAATTGAGGTAACTAAGTTTCATTGAGTATGTATGTATAGCTAACTATAGTTCATTATGCAACGCGCCATGAAATGCGCCATGTAATGCGCCCTGGAATGCGCCATGTAATGCGCCATGGAATGCGCCATGTAATGCGCCATGTAATGCGCCATGTAATGCGCCATGAAATGCGCCATGCAATGCGCCATGTAATGCGCCATGTAATGCGCCATGCAATGCGCCATGTAATGCGCCATGTAATGCGCCATGAAATGCGCCATGTAATGCGCTATGGCGCGTTGCATGCAACGCGCCATGGAGCAAAATGCGCCCTCGTGTGAAACAGGCTTTATTGCTGCATTCAACGTCTCTTTGATTAGCTATGTGTGGATTAATAAGTATATCTAGCCCAGTACTCAGTAGGCTCAAATGGTAGTGTGCTGTGCATCTGCCGAGTACGGTTGTTTCAATTATTTCATTTAAAATCATTGAAACCCACTTTCAATTTCAATTTCAATATCAATTATTAATTGATATTGAAATTGAAAATAATTAGCCTAAAAATTGATAATGGTATTGAAATTGAAAATAATGTGGTCAAAAATTGATAATGGTATTGAAATTGAAAATATTTTAATTGAAGTTGAAACTGTACTTTCAATTTTAATATCAATTATGTTAACAGAATAAGCCCGATTCACACAAACATTGCTGTAGCTGTGCCCGCAATGAACAAAATTTTGGTCATTTTTATAATTTTCTATTAGCAAGTATACATTTAAGCAAGTTGAAAAAAAATTGAAAAAATGATTGAAATTGAAAATAATTGGAACATTGAAATTGAAAATATTTGAGGAAAAAATTGATAATTTTATTGAAATTGAAAATATTAGGCTAAAAATTGATAATGGTATTGAAATTGAAAATAATGTGGTCAAAAATTGATAACGGTATTGAAATTGAAAATAATTTCATAATTGAAACCCTACTGCCGAGCATCTGGTTGCAGATCCGAGTGGTTATGGATCTATTCTGCCGCCCATATAATGCATTCTATGAAGCTCCGCCAAGTTCTTTGCGCGATGTACGGCTGAGTACCGAGGTACCTGCCCTTCTAGTGTTAATTAACACTAGAAATTTCACCTACCCAAAACAATAGTTAAGAATATGTACCCACTAAGTTTGTAGCCATTCCATTTCAGCGTGATTTAGACAGTAAGCAAAGCGCTTATTCGAAAACAAATCTACAATTTACTACTAAGTTTAGAAAGTTCTAGTTTTTCGATCGGGGGCAATCGAACTTAAACCCCTGGGGTGTAACAATCTGAAGATGCAAATTAAATACTTAGATATAACTATTCTACTTAATTACCTAACTTAAGGGGGTAGTGTCGCGAAAGCAGTCGATTTTGCGCGACTATAAAACTTTTTTAGTGAACGATAGGTCATTGTTCTTTATATATTCTAAAAATATTTTTTAAGGCAATTATTTTTGCCAAGTTTCAGAAAAATTGATGCAGCGTACAGTTAGCAGTGAAGTCGCGAAGTCGGAAAAATGACGTTTTGAAAACCTATTCACATTCGATAATTTCGTCACAATTAAAAAACTTTTTGTTTAGATTCTTTACACAAAGTAAAAGCACATATGCTCTAGTTTATGCACACAAAATTTAGTGCAAATTGCTTGAGTCGTTGTGGAGCAATGCCTGTTTGAACTGTGAAACTGTGCGTAACCTGTAAGGTACTGACAGCATTAATGATAAATTGTAAAAAATTTAGACACTTATTTTGAAATCAAAAGAAAAACGAAGCTTCATTTTTTATTTTTCTTATTTGTGGCAAAAAATGGTGCGTCAAAACATTACATGTACTTCACAAGCTGGCCAATCTGATATCTGGCTTGATTTTTTGAACTTTTATGTCTCTATTGTGTGATGTCTGGCTTACAAATGGTGATTGGTTCAAAATATTGGTAAATATTGGTAGTCTAGTGTCTGGCAGTATTTATTTGACACCATGTGGCATTTCAGTAGTTTCTCAGTGAGCGTACAATTTCAAATCAAAAAGTTCTCATTTTGCAGCCTATGAGCAAAACTGCTTTGGCGACACTACCACCTTAAGCTACCAGTAAAACCTGAACGCTAAAAAACCTAGCTGCAATCTAGCTTATCTAACCGTATAAGAATGTTATTCGGCAATAACCCAAAAACAAAGCTCAAGATAAAAGTTAGGCAACTTTAAAAAATTTAAATTTTGGTTTTGGCTCACGAGCTGTTCGGTGAAAGGTGGGGGGTCGCCCCCCCATACCCTTTTCAGAAAAGACCAGGACAGGAATCGAACCTGTGCCTTCTGCTACACTCCGGAATATGGCTGACGTGTAATGGCAGACGCGCACGCTGACCACTACACTATCCCGGCCTGCGACTAACTTTTCTAACAGTCTTTATCAACCCCAGCAGAACTTCTAACTACACATTACTATGCGGCTGTCGTTGCAATTTGCAAGACCCGCCTACTACGCTGACCGCTGCTACGTTACATCTTCCCCCCGCTTAATCCAACTGCGTCCTCGCAGTTGATCAGGTACGCTCGCTTCACAAGAATCCCTAGGTTTTCTAAGGATCACCCGCAACCTTACTGAACCATAAACTCCTGGGTTTTCTAAGGATCACCCGTAACCTCACTCAAACATCCAAACCTGGGTTTTCTCAGGATAACCCGAAACCATACTCAAATGAACTCATGGGTTTTCTAAGGATTACCCGCAACCTAACAACCAAATCATAACTCAGCGGCGTACCTGTAGAGGTTGAAACCCCCAATCCTATCCCCAGTCCGCGTATATCCCTGGTCCGACCCACTCGAACAGCGCCAGATGAAAGGTGGGGGGTCGCCCCCCCATACCCTTTTCAGAAAAGACCAGGACAGGAATCAAACCTGTGCCTTCTGCTACACTCCGGAATATGGCAGACGTGTAATGGCAGACGCGCACGCTGACCACTACACTATCCCGGCCTGCGACTAACTTTTCTAACAGCCTTTATCAACCCCAGCAGAACTTCTAACTACACATTACTATGCGGCTGTCGTTGCAATTTGCAAGACCCGCCTACTACGCTGACCGCTGCTACGTTACATCTCTCTCCCCCTCTCCAACTTTCGCGCGCCCTCGCGCGATCCGACTACTAGCGAAAATGGATAGTTGTAACGGTTATGTATTACTACTTTTTCTTTTACATTAGGCTGAGCTACACGTTTTATGCAAACACAGATACGATCATTCTATCAGTAAATATAACATGATATCAATTACACAATAATATCTAGTATTTTGAGCTCACATTTTGGTCAATTTGAGACAGTGTTTGTAAATAAACTGACAATTAAAAAGTCACTGTTTTTCGATTTCGACACATCAAAATTGGTAAAATTGTACTGAAATCCGAGTAAACTCCATCCATGCTCTACTTTTCTGGCTATCCACATTTGTAATAAATAAATTGTAGTAAAACTGTTGTTTGACAGCTACGAAAATTCTCCTGTTAGAAAACTTAACTACAAGTTGATTCACACCACTTTTGTATAGAGTGTAAGATTGCAAGGCCTGGAGTTAGAAGCATGAATGGGTTAAAAGTTTTCAGCGTTAATTTACACAATTTACAATAAGCTTATATCAAACTACACTGATTCAATATATTGTTCAAAAGCACTTTTCCGCCTTCTTGATTGATGTGCAAATCAATACCTGACGGTACATCGGAATTTGGATAGAAAAATGTAGCGTAATTTAACAATTTGAAAATTGGAAAATGATAAATGTTGCAACCAGATATGGCAAGTTCACGGCAGTATGTCGCTAGCTTTTTGTTAACATTATTCAGATTTGACTGGATCTTACTTCTGTTCTTTTGGCCCCCTCTGTGCATATCATTAAAACGGGGGAGTATATCAGCAATGCAGAGGGTAATCGAAGCATTCTCTTTCACAAAACGATCGATGCCTGTTTTGAATTGTTTCCAAACCTTTCGAACTTCTAGAGGTTTAAACCCTCCAGTAGGCTCCATATCCGTTCTATTTTTTGGTAAATTATTAGTGCCGCCGACGACTACGCAATATTTGATACCAACATGAGCGGCAACACGAGCGATTTTTAGGAGCATTTGTATAGTGCCCCCAGGTACCACAATCTTACGAACTAACTCATGTTGGGGAATTCGTCTTCCTTGGGAATCTGCGATAAGAAGGACAGGGGGGAAATTGAAATTTTCACCAAAATAGCTGCGCACTGTCATCAGAAGTTTACCCAGCTTGTTTTGACCCGGAAATCGAATAAAAGGCTGACGGGTCAATACCGAGCGGTTCAAACCTACCGCCCAAAACAGATCAGTGGTCGCTTCAGCCAAAATTGCTGAACCAGTAGCTATTAGCTGGGTGCGCAGTTCAGAGTCACTAAATTTTCGGACTACAAGTCCTTCCATTATTGCTAACTTAATCCACTCCCATTTCTTTCTGTTCAATTAGATTTTTTTGCTCAAATGTTTACATTTTGCAGCGTCACCTTCAGCAGCTATTTCGGCTGCCGATTTATCGTCTTCGAATAAGAATGCTTTGAAAAACTGATAGGCCTGCTCCGAACTGTAAAAAAGTCTGCCAAGGCATTGAATTTTGACGCGGTAAAAGTTTGACAAAAAGTCTTGTTTTCCTTGAAATGGAAGCACTTTGGGGCTCCTATAGTGTTTGTGTGACGGCATCTTTCGTGAACTTGCTAGCAGATCTAAAAGCAAAAAAAAATCGAAAATTGAATATGGCTGGACATGGGTGATAAAAAATTGATTTCTACTTCTTGATTTTTCTAGCAGATAGTGCTAACTGTTTTATATTTTCCTGTATCTAACTGTTCTATAGTTTCTATATAAAAAGGCTAATGATAGATAAGTTTATAGATAGACAAAAGACAATAAAATACGTAAACAAGGACCATTAACCCAGAACCAGAACCGTCAACCAGCAATAAAAAATAAACACCAAAAGGTAGATATATAAAAAAGGCAAGAAGCAAAATATGATAGTAAAAAGTATAGGTAAAAAAGTTTGTTTTCCAAAATTTAATATGCTGACAGGGGATTAAACAAAAAAAAGGAAACAAAAAGGAAATAAAAGTAAATGATAAACTTAATTTCGAACTTTTGTCCCAAAGAATTTGATTACAGTCAGAAAAATGTTTAGTTTCAGCTCTTTTTGTTAATGTAATGTAAAAATTGTTGAAGTTGGCATGATACAGTAACAGAAAGCAAAAATAAAAAAAACATACAATTAAAGTACTTTGTGGTGATTTTAGTTTGTTTGAAATCTTTTATTCATCAATCAGAGAATAATTTGTCCACATCTCCAGCCCTTAATGCCCAGCGTGGCAATAGCTAGAATCATGAGCAGATTAAAAGCTGATTGGGTTCACCGCTTAAACAATTTCTAAATTTGGAGACACAAAGTACTTTACAAATAAAAATTACGGGTAGGTTATGCTATAAATTATAATGCAGCGCTATGTAAGCATGCAGACAGATCTGAATTTAGAGGTCACACAGACGTAACTCTTGCCAGAGATGCCCAGAATGGCAATAGCTCAAGAAACCGACTGATAAACAAAAGCGAAAAGAATTATGCAATTACAGAGCTAGAGGCGTTGGGGGTAGTTTGGGCAGTGAAAAAATTTCATCATTACGTCTATGGACATGAATTTACTGTCGTGACGGACCATGCAGCTCTAAAATGGCTTCTAGAGAAAGAACACGAGAATGAAAGGTTGCGCCGTTGGTCCTTAAAATTGTCAGTATACAAGTTTCACATCGTCCATCGCAGTGGGAAATCTCATACCAATGCTGACGCTCTATCGAGAAACCCCGTTGCCCTTGTGGCTGCGGTAGTCAACGATAATTTTAAAGTGTATCAAGAAAACGACGTTGATTTTCGGCCAATAAATGCGTATTTGAAACAAGGTGCAGTTCCCGACGATGTCAGGACAGCGCGCAAAGTAGTGGCTGAAGCATCGCAGTATGAGCTAACTAACGGACTGCTGTATCGAATCCAACCTCACGCTAGCCGAAAACAGGAATTATGGCATCAGTTGGCAGTTCCACGGTTTTATAGGCCAGAGATTTTGAAAGAAATGCACAATGGTTCACTAAGCGGACATCTGAGCTTTAAAAGAACGTACCGCCGCCTACAAGAGCGTTATTATTGGCCAGGTATGTACACAGTGTAAAAAGTGGTGTGAAACATGCCCCGAATGTTCCAATCGTCAAAAACCCAACCCCCCTTTTAAAGAACCACTCCAAGTGATTCCCGTAGAAGGGCCGTTTTTTCTAATAAGCGTCGATATCTTAAGACCGCTCACTATGTCACGAGAAAATAACCTGTACATTGTCATTTTTGTCGATTATCTCACCAAATGGGTAGAGGCTGTTCCCATTCCAAATCAAAACGCCGTCACAATTGCAAATGTTCTTTTTGACGAAATTATTTGTCGTCATGGGGCTCCACGACAACTGCACTCAGACAGGGGTCCCTGCTTTTTGTCAGAGATAATTCAAGAACTATGCATAATTCTCCGTATTAAAAAAACCTACACGACGGCGTACCACCCGCAATGCAACGGCATGGTAGAAAGGTTCAACCGTACTATTGTTGACATGCTGTCTAAGCTGATGGACTACGACGATGAGTGGGAACTATATCTGAGGCCATGTCTCTTTGCTTATAGAACCTCGCCACATGAGTCAACAGGTGAAAGTCCATACTATTTGCTCCATGGCCGTGACGCAAGGTTACCGACAGATTCATACAACCCTGGCGAAACAAAATACATAGGCACAGATAACTACTTGATCACAGTGACGGGGTTACTAGGAGAAGCATGGAAGTTGGCTAAGCAGCAAGTACGGAACTCTCAGGAGAAGTATAAGCGCTACTACGATAAGAATGCCAGACCTAAGCATCTCAGCATAGGTAATAAAGTAAAATTGCGTACTACACCTCCACACATGACCAAGTTCGCGGCCAAATGGGGTGGGGCTTACAGAGTTATTGAAATTAGAGAACCGGATGTGGTAGTCGTGTCAATAAACGATCCAGCAAGTAAGCCAATAACTATTCACAAAAACAAAGTCAAGCTGCTCAAACCCTTCCATTTCGAGGAGCTCCCTCAGCATTCACTAGATTCCAGTTCAGCAAACTCTGGGGAAACTCACAGCACTCTAGGAAATAGTTGCGGTACCGCGACTGATGGGATAGAGTCTAGGGTGTCAAGAAATTCTGACCAGTCCACTAGTACTGACAACACTAACCCAAGCAATAGCACAGAATTCTAATTTTTGTCGCCAAATGTAACGCGCGTGGACACCGACTTCTTTTATTCCCTGAATCAAATGGGTTAAAACCCGTTAAAACACAAATAATCATAACAACAAGACAATTATTTAAACACCCAGTTAATACCGCCCAACACCTTAACAAACGCTCAGCCGAATGTAGAAGAAATTTCATAAACAAATCAAATGGAAGAAAGAAAAACAATTTTTGAAAAAGCATTAAAAGTTATTAAACAAAGGGTTTCTTATTAACTAAAAATCAACTAGAAAAAGTGACTGAAAAACTAAGCTTAGCCCCCCAACTTTAAGACTCGAACTGACTAACTAAACTAAGTCCCTAAACTATTTACTAACTCCCCCAAATCCGACCGACCTATAAAATAGAAAAACACATTATAGAAACTTGCTGACCCTAGGGCTACCGAAGAAAGTTCGATATAAATCTAGGTATTAGAACTCATATCTTTTTCTCATCTCAAGCCATAATTTTTCCTGAGTTCGGCCCCTTTGTAGGGTATACGGTAGTCTAGTGTAAAATTGAATGAAATATTAATCAGGTATCCTTGTTACTGTATGAATGACAAGGGGGGACCCCGTTGAACTCTAAGGTGTTACATTCGGTTCGGTTCAATAAACGCATGTAATGTCTAGTGTGGTGTTGTTTTATTATCCAGTTCTACTTATGGTCCCGCCTATCACGGTAGTCAGTTAGGCTACAAGTGGTGCCCTGGTTCTATTGTATTCCGACCTCAGAATTTCTGCGCCGAATTACACTATAGATTTCCAGACTTAGAATACCAACAACCGGCAATGCTCACATGGAGAGCTTACAGCTTGCCCCTCCCCATGCTTGTCCAAAAGAAACTCCTACTTGTGTTTACTATTATTAAGATTGTTATTACCTTACTATATTACCTTACTATACTATATAAACTTTCTTGCTAAAAAATAATTACGATAATAACTCAGGATCGGCTCAACGCAGAAACGTCATTTTTACGTTATCATATAGCCGACAGCGTGGCTAAAAATTTTTCTATTCAAAGTCAGTTCGTACAAGTCAGTTAAATACGTTGTTGCTGAAAATCTGGTTCTTATTATCGGCTGCAGCCAACAGTCTACATGAAGCGCCAATACTTTTTATTATTCTGGTTTACTTTCTGTATGACTTTCGAGTGACGTAAATTGATGTTATTTTTACTCCGCAAATCGTCCGCGACTCACCACTTTAGTAGTTAGTCGTTTTTGAAATTTACCCAGAAAAATGACCATAACTTTTCCTATGAATGTCGTAAAAACACAAAAATAATATCACTGGAAAGACAATTTTGAGCGCTTTCCAATGAAATGTCACATGACTGTGCCACTTCCTGAAAATGACTCTAAGTTCTAAATTAAAAAAAGTGGCGTACGCTTAACGTTACTTCAGAGGGTTATGTGACATATCATTTGAAAGCCCTGTTAATTTGCTTACTGATGACGCTTCAACTATTATTGTACCACCACTGTAGCAAAAGTTATGCCCCCCGAAAACTTTTACTCAAAACGGCCGACTACACAGATCACACCATGTGTGATCAAATCTCCAGGAAAATTTCACTTAGGCTAAAATTTTAAAATTTTTAAAATTTCAAATGTAAAATAGACTCGACTTGAGTAAAAGTCTGAACTGGTCGAACTAGTCTAACTAGACGCACTAGACTTGTTATTAAGATTAATATTAATACCAACAGATCCATTGGACAACGACAAACCCCTACTTCGGCAGGATCGCATTCAATATACACGAAGCAATTTTCAACGCAACCTGAAATTTGCTTCCTGTAAACCGGACTTAATAGTATTCTGCGTAATTTGTCTGAGTTTTTCATTAAGAAATTACTTCAAAATTATCGAAACTTGTTTTATTCGTGATACTTGATAGTTTGTGTGCGCTTGTTGTACTTGCATCTCTTCGCTCAAGTCTGTGTAATTGCCTTTTACCGCTTAATTGTTAAATAATTTTCATGGCTTGTCTGTGTTTGCAGTGGAAACGTCAACATCAAGTAAAAAGCACCCCAGTGCTGTTTTTCAGAGCTGTCGAGACGCCCCTCTGCAAAGAGGGGCCCCTGTTGTAACTAAAAGAAATGCACCTACTGGACGTTGACATTTCCATGAAGAGAAATTGTCCCTTTTACATCAAAATTACGTATAAACTAACAAGCTAACAGGCGCCTAGATAACGCAATTTGGCAATGTTCATTTTCACATTTCTATTTCGCCTCTATCGTGTAAGTCGCGGCTTGCACTGCAGCTTATTACTTCATCTAATATTGATTAATTCACGGAGAGCAAGGTATTCATTTCATTTACTATGTTTGGAAAGTTCCATCTACTATACCTTGAATTCTAAATCATCTTATCACATTGAAAAATAGCCGCAGCCGGAATTACACACAGGGCTTACGTATGTCATGTGTTTAAATCCCGCGTTGTAGTTTAAGTTTTAATCGTAACTGGAGTTTTCCTCCGCATGACTTGGCTTCACCGGAATGAAGTGCGATCGAATTTTAATTGCTCTCAGCCAAGATGAAAATTATGTGAAGGGGGTAGGAACTGTTTCTGAGGCGCTCACGTGGAATTTCTATTGTAGATAGTTATAGTATATTTATAGTTTCCCACGCTTTTCATAATGTTTTTATAATTCTGTCCGTTGTTCTGTATTTTGATAGTTCGTTGTCTTTTAGTGTCAATAAAATACTATTTTACAAACAGTTGACTTAGTGCATCTTAGGAGTAAATTAGTATAGGGCTTTGGCCCTGGTCAGACCCTTGGGGGTGTGGCTCCACCTTGAAGCCTTCGGTGGAATGGTTCTGTCTGTTATGTGATTTCCAGGCGACTGTTACGCAAAACCTAACTCGGAGCTAGGCGTTATTTTCTCAGTCGGAAGGCTTAGTGCACATAGTCTAATTGCCCAGTTTGCAGTTTATTACGCTCACGAATCAGGGTTTAACACTTAATAGCGTAAATAGCGCATATAGCATCTTCGATAGCGCTTATAGCACAAATAGCGCTATAAAGCATTTCGTGTTCGCTCACACCATTACCCATTAAGCTGTTATGCAGTGTATGTAGGTGAATGTTTCAGCTCTAGCCGATATGAAAAACGTTTTTGTTTTGCAATGTACAAGTTTCTTGTGCTGCTAAAATTTTAAGTTTTGGAACCCACATATTGAATAAATTGAGAATTGGGAACCCTCAAAACTCAGTAAAAAATGTTGATAAAAGTAAAATATTACTATATGAATAAATAGTATGGCATGAAATAACCCTCGTGGCAAAATTTTAGATCACGTGATAATGTAACGTGCCTGAGAGAGCACTGCGCGTGAGTAAATATTCGACAAGCGATAACTCAAAGCTTGATTGACTTACAATCATGATATAATATATATCAAAGTGTAGGCTATGCGTTTCTCTACTTGAACATTATTTTTTCTAATTGTGGATTCTAGTGCGGATTTTTTTAATTGCTATTTTGGTAACCCGAAACCCCTAAACAACGCAATAATTTCGCATATCTCTTTAGGCGCCCCTGGAGTGGCTGTTCGCATACAGAAGTTAATTCATCTCATTCTCGCTCACTAGTCACTCACTACAGAGTGTGCGCATATGGAAGAATTAGCATATGAACTAGGCTTTAGTTTACTTGAAATCTTGGTTTTTTAGGTAACAAAATGGTGCAGTTCACGTATAAAGAAGTTCTTGCCGCCCACGAGGTCATCCGAGAGTTTGTCCACTTGACCCCTGTGGTGACCTCGACCTATATCAATCACCTTGCCGGTCGATCTATTTTCTTCAAGACTGAAAATTTTCAAAAGACCGGATCATTTAAGGCCAGGGGTGCCCTGAATGCCGTGCATTGTTTGAAAGAGAAAGGTTGTGACGGAGTTGTAAGTTTGGTTATGAATCATACTTGTCCGTAAAGCTGTTCGTTTGTCTGTAAGTGCAGTTTTCGATCAACTACAAGTGCACAAATACAGATCGTTACTAATACAAGTTTACTCCTTCTCTAATTGTTCTGAACCGTTTTCTAATTGTAGTATAAGTCATGCTTAGTGAACAAAACGCTTTCGAAATATTTGGAATGCTGTAAAACGCTATAAAGCGCGCCAAAGCTTCTCTTTACCTTGAAGCGTCACGGATTTCAAAACTGAGCGTTTTTTTATCGCGCATCAAAGCTCGGCAACTGGTTAGGCGGCCGTATGCACTAAGGATTCCCAGTGCACCGTGCGGTTCTCCCATTCGCTGCGTTTTTCGGACATCAATTTCCGGTGTTTTGTTGTGAGACGTCGCAGCGCAAACGCTCCATCGATAGAGCGCGGTACGGCCATCGCCTTAAACACCAGATGGTCGTTCTTCAGGTGTGTTTCCCGCGCCTCGAGCCACCGATCTTGACGGCGGGCTGCTTTTGAACATTGGGAGAATTCCGCTGGAGGGGCGAGATCAAGTCCTAGTGGTTTGGAATTTCTGGCTGATCTCTAGCCCTTTTCGGTATACGCAACTGGTCTGGTAATGTTTCGGGCTCTCCAGGTTTCTTTTACTGGTTTGGCACTCCCGAATTGCCATCCTTGTTGGACGACTCGCTCTGAACCGGTGTCGGACGACTCGGAGCCGGACCGGCTAGGAGGAGTTGCCGACCGGCTTGACCGGGAAGATAAAATAGACCGTCGCATGGATGGTCAAAAATGATACTGAAGAAATGCGAGCGTCTGACAGCTCACGTTTGCTACAATAATGAAAGGCTTTGTACTGTCTAATCGATATGCAAATTAGGTAGGTAAACAACGGGCGGAATACGTAATCTGTATTAGTGACACTTGTGCAGGTGAAGTATAGCATCCGCTTTGTTATTACATTTTTATTATCATATGTACGTACCAAACACCAGCATAATCATATCATATGTACGTATCGCCGACTTGTTAATAAAGTACCTGGTAAATCGCAACTATTTGGTTTGCCAAAAATTACCACTTGTGTTACCGCGACATACGCGGCGGTCCGATGCAAATTGTATCTATTGAATCATACTTGTAACCGCATTTCCGTTCAGCCAACATAATTGGCCGCAGCCGTAAAGTAACCGACCATCCTAAAAATTTATTACAAATCATTCTTCGCTAAGCCAGACAGCGCACCAAAGTTTTGAGAAATATGAATATAATAACCGTTGTTTTCTAGGTTTTCTTAGACATACTTTAACTGCTCTCATAGATGCAAAACAGATGGGTTTTCAATCTCTTATAAAACTCAGGCATACCCACTTCTTCTATTTGATTGAGAACCTTATTTTGCAAGTAGTTGAACAAATGTCAAGCAGGAATGCTCGGGTACGCCATTGATGTTGGCTAGAGATTCAAAGTTTCAAACAAAGTTCGAAACTTTGGTAACAGCGCCTGAACCGTAAAAAGGAGGGAGATTTTTCAACGCTGTTATGTAACTCCGGCGTAGAAGATCCCAGAAATTTATTTTCGGTTGGGTTGGATTTGGTTTATTTCTAGTTTCTTTCTATTTTCACAATTTGTTTCTCTAAGCCTAGATAATCTAGTTGGAGTTGGGCTTAATTTTCTACCTTTGGGACAGTTGAAGGGGGAAAATTTGCGCCTATATTTGTATCAGAGTCGTGTTTTTTTATTCTTATTTTTCACTGCGCAATTGGTTTTCGCACAATTTTTTCAAAAAGGGGACTTTCAAATCCAAGCTACGCCGAGGTGGATAATTTTGAAGTCTCATGGGTTATTAGACAAAAATTAGAAATTTGGGATAAACAACTACCCTGAAAAATTTTGATAAACCAGAAAAAGTAAATTATTAGGATTTCTGAAAATTGTGGGCAACATAAGGGCGGAGGGTATATTGCAGACAAAGACACAAAAAGTACGTAATTTGGCACACCTTCAGGCCTGGGGCCCCGTTTCAATAAATTCACAGGCTCACAATTGTGAGATTTGTTAGTGCGAAATCAGGTGATTCGTAATGAATTTGACATATAATTTCATTACAAATCACCTGATTTCGCAGCCAAATTTGTCACAATTGTGCGCCTGTGAATTTATTGAAACAGGCCCATTTCACCACAATGCAGCAGGCAGTGTGCGTGTACGCCCGCTGATGTTCTATGGCGTTTCTCTGGGTTTTTGTTGTGCTTCACGTAGGAATTCAGGTAGATTTAAGATTACCAGAGTCCAAGACCGAAGCGTGACTCCCCTGATCAAAATGTAGGGCCTACGTCGCTCACTTACTCCGAAAACTACCCCTAAAGCCTGGTTCATACTAGTCCGGAAGTGTCCGTAGTTGTCCGTGTCCGAGTCAGTGTCCGTGTCCGGAAGGCTGTCCGTAACATTTGTCCGTGTCCGTGTCCGTAAGCAGCATTAATTCATACTTCTATGGACACTATACGGACAGTGCGTTTGCACACAAAATAACTCTAACATGTCCTGCTCATTAGTACACGTACGAGAACTAGCGTTTCAAAAAAATCAATAAAAACGTTCTACACAGACTAAAGGCGAGTTACTGAGCTGAAATTACGACAAATTCCACAAAATTTCATAATCACGGCAGAATTTTGTAGGCACGCACGTACACGTGACTATAAAGACTATATTTTGATTGGCTAAATCCTTACGGACACGGACAAAAGTTGAACTGAATTCAACTTGCCTTCCGGACATCCGGACAGCCCTTACGGACACTCACGGACAACGTGTTACGGACATCCGGACAACTGTGAATCAAACTACTCTTACGGACACGGACACGGACTCGGACACGGACAGCCCTTACTGACAACTATGAACCGGGCTTAAAAGTTTTCACTTGTCCCCCGAAAGAAATGGGGGAGTTTGAGGGGGGGGGAAGGGGGGGAGAGGGGGGGGGCCTCTCTTTTTTTTTGGAATGTGCATATAATGACCGTTCGTTTTTAAAAAGTTTCCTTGGACATATTACTGTTACTGCTTTTAACCCTTTGACGACCAGAGGTTCTCTATCTAGGCAGCCAAACTTTGACACCTTCCAGTTTTATGGCCATTGCTCGAGCTACGTGCGTCGTAGAGAGCTGGCGAAACCACCATTCGATAGACAATTTAATGGTGAACAAAACATAATCAGTCGACTAAGGGTCTAGGACGCACCGTTTTTGTGTTATAAGCGCTCAAAGATGAAAGTTTGTGCAAATTTTGCGCCATCGCTCAGGCATAATATGTACCTCACCCTAGAGTATTAACACAGCAACCGTGCGCCTATCATAGTTGACAGCTAAAAATAAACTACAATTTCCGCTCTATCTGATGCACAAAAAGCAGACTGCCAGAGTTGCGATCAAATATCATAATGAGGCTGGAAAGAAAATACTACTTTTGCGATGAAAAAAAGTCAAATTTTCACAGTGCTTAATCAAGCATAGGTTTTGTTGTGTGGCAGCAGGACTAAAATTGGGCCCATAAATGCAAAGATCTGCGATTTCTGAAAAAACAAGTCGAAGATCAGTTGACTAGAATAAGCTAGCCAAGATTTATAGCCTCTTTTACGGCATCCACCATGTGTGGTACCTGAGGTTCCCAATGCGAGTCAAAGGGTTATAGGAAAAACTGATAAGTAAAATTGTGGGTCCAAAAGCTCAAAAATAAGCAATTTGAAGCAGAATTTACTAAAAAAGTTGAACTATACCGAAATTTCTGCCAAATCGGCAATTCACGATACACTGGTTATAGGAAAAACTGATAAGTAAAATTGTGGGTCCAAAAGCTCAAAAATAAGCAATTTGAAGCAGAATTTACTAAAAAAGTTGAACTATACCGAAATTTCTGCCAAATCGGCAATTCACGATACACTGGTTAACCCTTTGACGACCAGAGGTTCTCTATCTAGGCAGCCAAACTTTGACACCTTCCAGTTTTATGGCCATTGCTCGAGCTACGTGCGTCGTAGAGAGCTGGCGAAACCACCATTCGATAGACAATTTAATGGTGAACAAAACATAATCAGTCGACTAAGGGTCTAGGACGCACCGTTTTTGTGTTATAAGCGCTCAAAGATGAAAGTTTGTGCAAATTTTGCGCCATCGCTCAGGCATAATATGTACCTCACCCTAGAGTATTAACACAGCAACCGTGCGCCTATCATAGTTGACAGCTAAAAATAAACTACAATTTCCGCTCTATCTGATGCACAAAAAGCAGACTGCCAGAGTTGCGATCAAATATCATAATGAGGCTGGAAAGAAAATACTACTTTTGCGATGAAAAAAAGTCAAATTTTCACAGTGCTTAATCAAGCATAGGTTTTGTTGTGTGGCAGCAGGACTAAAATTGGGCCCATAAATGCAAAGATCTGCGATTTCTGAAAAAACAAGTCGAAGATCAGTTGACTAGAATAAGCTAGCCAAGATTTATAGCCTCTTTTACGGCATCCACCATGTGTGGTACCTGAGGTTCCCAATGCGAGTCAAAGGGTTATAGGAAAAACTGATAAGTAAAATTGTGGGTCCAAAAGCTCAAAAATAAGCAATTTGAAGCAGAATTTACTAAAAAAGTTGAACTATGCCGAAATTTCTGCCAAATCGGCAATTCACGATACAGTGGTTATAGGAAAAACTGATAAGTAAAATTGTGGGTCCAAAAGCTCAAAAATAAGCAATTTGAAGCAGAATTTACTAAAAAAGTTGAACTATGCCGAAATTTCTGCCAAATCGGCAATTCACGATACACTGGTTAACCCTTTGACGACCAGAGGTTCTCTATCTAGGCAGCCAAACTTTGACACCTTCCAGTTTTATGGCCATTGCTCGAGCTACGTGCGTCGTAGAGAGCTGGCGAAACCACCATTCGATAGACAATTTAATGGTGAACAAAACATAATCAGTCGACTAAGGGTCTAGGACGCACCGTTTTTGTGTTATAAGCGCTCAAAGATGAAAGTTTGTGCAAATTTTGCGCCATCGCTCAGGCATAATATGTACCTCACCCTAGAGTATTAACACAGCAACCGTGCGCCTATCATAGTTGACAGCTAAAAATAAACTACAATTTCCGCTCTATCTGATGCACAAAAAGCAGACTGCCAGAGTTGCGATCAAATATCATAATGAGGCTGGAAAGAAAATACTACTTTTGCGATGAAAAAAAGTCAAATTTTCACAGTGCTTAATCAAGCATAGGTTTTGTTGTGTGGCAGCAGGACTAAAATTGGGCCCATAAATGCAAAGATCTGCGATTTCTGAAAAAACAAGTCGAAGATCAGTTGACTAGAATAAGCTAGCCAAGATTTATAGCCTTTTTTACGGCATCCACCATGTGTGGTACCTGAGGTTCCCAATGCGAGTCAAAGGGTTAATGGTATGTGTTAGTGTGTTTGACATTGCTCGCGAGCTGCCCCCCCCATCGCCCCGGCGGGCTTGGGCGGGGGGGGGGGGGGGGGGGGGGGGGGGCCCCCCCCCCCCCCCCCCGGGGGGCGCCCCCCCCCCCCCCCCCCCCCCCCCCCCCCCCCCTCTAAAGAAACACGTTATCAGTGTTGTGGTCTTTTCCTCTGCATTTTTCAGTTGTGTGTTTTGTTTCAGATCACCCACAGCAGCGGCAACCACGGAGCAGCCCTGGCCTATGCCGCCGCCACATTCCACCTCCCTTGTCACGTAGTCTGTCCTGAGAACGCGCCAAAGTCCAAGATCCAGGCGATTCAGGATTCCGGGGCATTTTTAAGATCACTTTCTGTCAGCCTACCATGATGGGCAGGTGTGATTTGTGGTTAAGCTGGCAGACTTTTTGGATTGTTAGCTGAAGAATGTAGCTACGATTTACTGTTAGGATATAGTGCTACCGTTTTCAGGTTACGTGGATCACACAATTGGGAGTTCGAGTTTAGTTACTAGTCAAAAAAGAGAAGTGGAGTTTTGATCTTGAGATAGTGTTGGGCAGTTGATCCGTGAAGTTGTCTCCTGACACCAAAAACTTAGGCATCAGAGTTGTACTAGGTCTCTGAAACAGGGTGTAAGCTCCTATTTTTCGTCGGCCTTGGTGTCCCCCTCCCGCGAATCAGGACGGGCAGAGCAAGAAACGCTTGCCCAAGCATGTTAAATTCCCTGTAAACAGTTGTTCAAGTAAAATTTATGTGTAAGCAATTAGATAGTCAAAGTTTTGAGGGATCCACACGTTGATTCAGTTAGCCAGAACTGAGTCAAAATTCAAATGTTTTTATCAATGAGAAGTATAATATGTAGGTAAATGGGGTTGCCTGTGGAGGTAGTATTGTTAAGGCCGATTCACACGCTGCGATTTTATTGCGGTTTTGCCGCAGCGTTTTTGCCGCTGCGGCAAAACGCAGGTTGCCGCAAGCAAAACGCAATGTCTGAATAGACGCAGCGTTTTTAGTGCGGAATGCCTGCGTCTTGAATTTGCCGCAGCGTTGTAAACGCCAGACTGCAATTCGGCATGCGATTTCATTGTGTTTTGATGGTACGGATGTGTTGGTTTAAGGTGGCGCTCTGAATAACCGACTTTGGGCGATAAAATTTTTCACGTACGTTTTCATTGATTAACTCAAGAAGAAAAGTTGTTGCAAATTAAATTAGCTTTCATTTTATGTATATAACGTCAAATTTTGTTCAATTTGAAATTTTAACCTATTTTTCAATGGGAAAAAATCTTTAAATCGATATACCGAAAAATTCTATATGGCTTTTGGTACTTTTTGAAACAGTTCTTTGTAGCTAATTGCTAGTTGCAACTTTAAAAAAAGTCGTTTGTGTAGGCAAACCTTTCTAAAAAAATTTCCAAAATACGTTGACCAACATTGACAAAAATACAGTATTTTTCAAACTAATTTTTTGTTAGCTACTTTTTGGCTTCCGAAACTTTTCTCAACGGATTCTAGTACAGAAAAATTAGCTCTATTTTTTGAAAAATACGTATGTGTAGGCAAACTTCAGGTTTCTGAAATTGGGCTATAGCGTACATTTTTTTAAGATTACTGTCAGCTGCGAAAACCGATCCGCTTGAAACTTTGCAAACTGTTAAAGCAGATGTATATAGAGGCGCCGAATTTGTTGAATTCCAATTATTATGGTTTGGCTCAATATGGTAGGCTTTTTAAAACGTCACTTTTGATAGAAATTAAAATAACTAAAAATTTATCGCCAGTAACGAAAATTCGACAAAAATGGCACCTCGGCAAGATAATTGTCTTGAATTTAAGCTATAGATTGTTAAATTTGGTTGAGGCACAATTGAGCTACGTCATTTCAAAAATTAGTCAAATTTTTCAAACTTTCGATTTTGATGCAGTCATAAAAATTGCAAAAATGTTCCGAGACTCATCAAACTTTGCAAAAATGCTTGCCAGGTGTTCATCTTGATTGCACTTAAGCAAAAAAGTTCGTATCAGCAAGAAACAAAAAATTATAGCAATTTGATTTATTGGAAGTTACTCAGAGCGCCCCCCTTAAACAATTTTCGCTTAGCAATTTGTCATGTTTTGAAACTGTAAAGACACAGCAAATTGGCATGCAGACGCACTGAGGCCGCAAAGTTTGTTCAGACGGTGCGTTTCACTTGCGACACCCTGCGGCTTGCGTTTTGCGTCGAAATCGCAGCGGCAAAAACGCACCGTGTGAATCGGCCTTTAGTGTTTTCATATTCCTGTAGTGTGTAGTTTACGTTAACTTACAGGCGATCGTAAGCATTCTGACTGAGTTAGCCAACAGAGGTATGTACCTACTGAGTTGAACTGCGAGGTTAGACCAGTATCCAACAAGTGACCCAAACGAATCTCTGTAGTTTAGTCTTCTGTAGCTCTCGGTTTCCTTTTCGAAGGTGTAGTACCTGCAAAAAGATTTCTAACCTCTGCTACCCCACTCAGCTGAGTCCAAAGCAGTCACGTAACCATAGCAACAACCGCAAACATGTCGGTCAGCAGACAGAGTTCATAACGTCAGATAACTTGTGATGAAACTCACTATGTGTTACGACACCCACTGTTTCACGAAAAGTTGGTATAGAAGGCTGTAGCACTGTCAGAATCGCTTGTCGAGCTTTCAAATTTCAATTCAAAATGTAGTATCAGGCATCAGCTGCTGATTGCTGACATTAACTTAAGCCCTGTTCACACGGGGCAACTTTCGGGCGACTTAGTTGCCGCGACTTGGTCGCCGCAACCAAAAGTCGCGGCAACGCACGCGTTCACACGTGCATTTTTGGCGGCAACTAGTTGCTGCAACCTAGTTGCTCGGTTGCAGCAACAGCCAATCATTTACAGCCTAAACTTGAAATACCCAATCAAAATACATGCTGCCAACTCCGTTGAGAAGCGGGAAATCCCGGGTATATTTTGATTCAGTTTTTCAAAAGCTACCCTCGATGGAGGTTGCACTTTGTGTTGCTGCAGCTGCATTAGCTGCTGACGATGATGAAGAGTTGTCTTCATGTGTTGTTAAAAGATCTTGTTGGATTAAACCTTGGATTGATCGGCGCTTTGCTCAAGGCGCTTTTGACAACCTGCTGGCCGAGCTGCCACGCTGCGACTGTGCGCAAATTAAGCCAACGCCGCAGGAAAAAATATTTATAATTTGACCGTGCGTGCATTTGTATTCACACACTTGAAACTAGGAACGTGCGTGAAGAATAGCCAATCAGATTACGAGTTGCCCCAAGAAAGTCGCCGGTCGCCCGAAGCGATCGCTCCTAGAGCGATCGGAACAACTTGGTCGCCGCAACTTTTTAGTCAAGTCGCTCGTGCGTTCACACGGCATTTTTCGAGCAACTTTGCTAAAATTTGGTTGCGGCGACCAAGTCGCGGCAACTAAGTTACCCGAAAGTTGCCTCGTGTGAACAAGGCTTTATAAACACGTCACGTCGTAAACATCTTACAAAACTACACTTTGGCAGCTTGTAATTATTTTAAGCTGCGTGACAGGCTTTGCCGTAGTATACGGGAGTGGTTCCAATGAACTAATACCAGGCTGTAATATTTGATGATTATATTTTGCACAAAACTTTCATTTGTTTAATATAAATCGTTGCATAATTTACCGACAGTTTTTCATTTTGATTTCAGAATAAACACGTGCAATAAGTTGATGACAGAAAAGCATCTTGCCTTGGTG
Organism: Trissonchulus sp. WLG1_4; assembly: GCA_030248245.1. NCBI lineage: Eukaryota > Metazoa > Nematoda > Enoplea > Enoplida > Ironidae > Trissonchulus > Trissonchulus sp. WLG1_4. The sequence continues at coordinate 1,097 of JASANF010014338.1, read as the reverse complement.
CAGTCAAGCGATGATTATACTGTAATGGCGGGACAGGTATCTAGTCAAACTGAATAAATAATGGTCACAAATAAAGAAAGTGGATTTTACCATTTCCAATTTCTTGCTGACGTACCACGTATGTAATATGTACTCGTGGTATAAACAATCATACTATTACTTACTAAAGTCCGACCAATAATTTCTGAACCCTGAGACAAAACCCTGAGGTGGCTTTGTGAAACTAATCGCCGCTGATACTTGATTTGTTTTTTGTCTAGCTCCCCCTGAGTTGTTTTAATTGTTATCAAATGTAACAAGCAGGCCCCAAAAGGGGGCAAGGTTTCTTCGCAGAGTGAAAATGGTGCGTAATTTACCCATAAGATTTCAGCTTCGCTTTTACTTGTGTGTATTTCCATGCATAGAATGCATTAATACCTGTGTACATTTGATTTTTACATTCAGAGCTTTTGTGTTGAAATCACACTATAAATTCAACAATTTTCTCGAGAAATCATGCCATATATGCTGGAACTGCTCGTGATTACAGCACGCAGTCGCATATTTGACAAAGAAAACTCCTGTCAAAAAAGTTTATGCTGACAAAAACTGCTAAATTTTTTGCAAAAAACCGTACGGGGGTCGAACCTTCGAAGTAGGATAACAGAAACTTTTAGACTAGCGCTTTTGACCACTCGACTACGCTACTTCGATGTCTATCGTTGTTTGGTTATAATTATGTAGAAAAAAAGTATGAAAACAGACATCGTCTAGACAATCACGTGACTAGCATGTGTATCTTGTAGAAGCAACAAAAAATGAAGTTCAGTCAATGAAAAAAATCTGTCTTAATAGTATCAAAAGTACATAATAGGGAAGAGTATGACACTCTTCCCTATCCTAGCTAATCGGCCCGGACGATGCTCCGGCCGAAATAGCCCTTTTACGTCTTGATTTCAGGGGGGGGGTACCCCCCCCTAGAATCAAGACATGTCTTGATTTCAGGGGGGGACCCCCCCCTCAAATCCCGGAAGTGTCTTAATTTCAGGGGGGGGGGGGTACCCCCCCCTCGTTTCAGCACACTGCCAGAGCAAATTTGGTGGTGTTGTTACGTACTA
>JASANF010014337.1:0-44120 GCA_030248245.1 Trissonchulus sp. WLG1_4 | reverse complement strand
AACTGCCATACGTTTTTCGGTTTACAACCGTCACTTCAGAGAACTCCCGCTACTAAAAACAGCGTCAAAGGTAATCAATTATGACTCTTCTGAAGTAGACTGTCGCGGTTTTTTCACTGCAACCGTGAGTTATGGGGGTGAACAGGCTAGGATCAAGGTGTACGTTATGTCGGACAATTGCATCCCTGTTTTGGGTGAAGATTCTATTTAAGCCCTTGCTTTGCACCTTGATCCAACAAATCTGTCAGTGCAAACTGTGGCTATAAAGGGAACTGGGGCAGATTTCAAAAAAGTTGTTGAGAAGTTCACAAACCTCACCTCGGCCGGGATTGCAAAATGTCCTAACTTTGAGCATACCATTAAGATTCACGCGTGTGCTGTTCCTAAAGCTACAAAGTTACGCAGTATTCCCCTGGCTAAGCGCGAAGCAGTCAAAGCGGAAGTTTTGAAGATGGAACAAGAGGGAATTTTGGAACCAAAAAGTGATTGGGTTCATGCCATGGTGACAGTACCCAAAGCCAATGGTTCTGTTTGTATCACAACCGACCTCACCAACCTCCATGTTGCTGTCATTCCTGACCGGTTCCCTCTTCCGGTAATCCAAGACATATTCCTGCTTTTGCGCGAAGCCCGATTTATTACAAAATTAGACCTAACTAAAGCTTACTTCAACATTTCCCTCGCACCTAAAAGCCGGCACCTGACGACCACGACAACCCCGTTTGACCTTTTTCAGTACCGAAGGCTTCCGATGGGCCAGAAAAATTCGGCGTCAGCGTTTCAGCGGTGCGTTTCTGATACCCTGAAAGGAATTGATGGATGCGTTGCGTACATAGATGACAATATGACATCCTTATCTATGCCAAAGCGCGCAAAGAACAAAACCATATTTTGGACAAAGTCTTAAGGGCGTTAGATTCAAGTAACTTTCGGCTGAACGCAAAAAAGTGCTTATACCTGCAAACTGAAGTTCCGTTTCTTGGTCTCATAATGGGCCCTGATGGAGTCAAACCGGATCCTCACCGCATGCAGCCGAACCAAAAAAACTTCGATCCCTGAAGATTTGCTAGCACTACAGCGCTCCTTAGGCGTAGTAAACTATTACCAATCGTTTCTGCCTAACTTGGCTGTAGTCCTCGAGCCGCTGCGCAAACTCACGAGAAAGGATGTGCCGTTCAATATGACCAAAGACAGAATCGAAGCGTTTGAAAACGTAAAAGCCCTATTATCGAAGCGCCTATGTAATGCAATTTTTGACGAAAAGGCTCCCACAATTGTAACCACAGATGCGTCCGAGGTAGGCTTAGGCGCCGTCCTGTCACAAATTCAAAGAGGCCGTGAAGTTCCAATTGCTTTCGCATCCCACACGCTCCATGCTTACGAGCGACGCTACGCAACGAACGAGCTAGAAGCTTATGCCTGTGTCGGGTCATGTGAATATTGGCACAAATTCCTGCTCGGACGTCCTTTCGTGCTTCGAACTGACCACGCTGCCCTCAAGGCCCTGCTTACTCGGTTCAGCACAGGAAAAAAGGCCAACAAGTTTCATCGATAGTTCGAGCGTTTGCGTATTTTTGACTACACTGTGGAGCACTGCAAAGGTTCTCTGAACACAGTTGCGGACATGCTGTCCCGCTCACCAGGTGCAAGTGAAACTGCAGCCGTAGACGACCAAGTTCGACTTCAAATGATTCAAAGCATCCCACAGTCTGGTTTGACTTTGGACGCCATCCGCGAGGCCACCGCGTCTGACGAAACGCTCCTATTGGCGCTCAAGTATGCAGTGTCATCCTGGCCTCCAAGATCCAATGCCAAGAATTGCTACCGTACTACTACGTACGGAATGACTTGGTGACTGAGGACGGTTTCCTTACCCGTGCGCATGAACGCAATGTGCTACCAGATTCGCTTGTTAGCAAAGTCCTCGACCTAGTACACGAGGGTCACCCCGGTAGCGGCAGAATGAAGCAATCTCTGCGAAAAACCTACTGGTGGCCAAGATTCAATGCCATCATTGAGGACCATGTACGATACTGCACCGCATGTCAGTTCAGCCAAAAAGCTTGACCCCCATTTCACCAGAAAGAGCGACATGGCCAAAAGCAACAAAACCTTGGCATAGAGTCGCAGTTGACATCGCGGGTCCCTTTTATACGGCACCCCAACATCAGCGTTATTTGGTTACTCTGTTGGATCACTATTCAAATTTTCCGGAAACGCTGGCCACCACGGATATTACTGAACCTCGCCTTATCCGCTGGTTGCGCCAAGTGCTTGCCCGCTATGGTCGTCCGGACACACTGCTGTCCGACAACGGACCACAATTCACCGCTGATGTTTTTATCAAATACTTGCAATCGGAGGGTATCCACCATCTCCGGACGCCGGTCTACTGCCCCCAGTCCAACGGTCAACTGGAGGTGTTCAACCGGTACTTGAAAAACGGTGTGCAAACCTTCCAAGAAGGGAAACTAGACTGAGAAACAAAAGTTACCCAACTCCTCCAAACCTTCAGGGGTACGTCTTCCAACCTTAGTCGACCTCCCCCTGCTAGACTGTTTCTTAAACGCGATTTTCGAATGCCTTAGGAACCTGTAAGGACACCGGTAGTACCTAAAACTTTGCGTAGCCAAATGCATACGAAGAAACAAGATGATGAAACAAGCGAAAACATTACCTAGTAACCTAAAAGCTCGCGGACCTTACAAAGTCGGTGACAAAGTTCTGGTACGACGCCCTACATACTTAAAAGGCCAATTTCCATGGTCCAAACCACTGCTGGTTCAACAAGTACTCGGCAATTATTATTACCGCTTGTCCGACAACCAAGTGTGGAGCGCCAGAAAAATAAGACGTTATTTCGAAAGACAAGAGTTCTGCGAGATGCCACTGTCTGGTCAGAATGTTCCACCGACTAGGCGTTCCCAAAGACCTAATAAGGGTCAACCACACAAAAGACTCGGACATTAGAAGAGGGGACAAAATGATGTGACCAGCGGTATAAACATAAATATTCTGTTGTAGAACTTGTTACTACTTGTCATTACAGTATATAGAGTGTACGGTAATCACATGTCTTAGTAAAGACTATCTTGCGTCATATTAATAACCACGCAAAATTTTAGCCAAACTGCGCCCAATAGGTCCAATATGGTGCGTTATCTGCAGTACGACAGTGAGTCCATGTAAAGCGTCTCAAAATAAGATGGTACCTATTGCTGTTGCGTTTATCTTTTGTTTTGCATCTATTTATACGCATATATGTTGGGCTCTACTTTAATGATAAAATTTAATTAAATCCTCTCTGATAGTCAAACTAACTATTTGTTTTCTTAAAAATACCAAAAGCTGTACATATTTTCCCATGTTGCCACATAATACCGCCGTTCCTGTTACAGTTTCAGGACAAATTACAAGATAAGCATAATATTCTTAAGTCTAGTCTGTATATTTGCATACTTTTTGTAAACAAACTTGCATCAGTCACTCATTGTGAACTCGAAAATGTGGGTGTTAGCTATTACAAATTACTTCTATGCAACTAAAGTCACTTCCTGCATTATTTACATTGGGTGGGATTTACAAAGCCCGTTTAAATGCAGTCCAAGTTAGACTGCAATTAAACTTGATATGAATAGTGTGTCAGCTGATTTTTTTGTTCTTTTTCAATTGAAACTTTGTTTAACTTAAACAAACGTTTAGACCGAGCCTAAACGTGATTCACAAAGCCTGTTTAGTTAATTTGTTTTCATTTCATTTTTTTAAATTCTATTGCAGAACATTTTGCTTTAGTACGTACCGACGATGCTGTTTATTTAGGTAATGAAATTGCATTTTAATAAAGCTTAATGTGAAATTTAAGTTAATTACGTAGTTAAATAGTATATTTTATTTACTAAATTTTGCTGCTGGTAAGACAGTTAGTAAATTTTTCGCAAATTTACGTTTAAAAATCTTTTAAAAAAATGACGCTTAGACCCAAGTTTACATTAAGTGAACAGTATGCTAAAAAAAGTTTCTTAGTTTAAAACTAGATTATCCACACTAACTATTGTATAAACGTATACTAATAGCTAAAAAGTAAAATGATAATACACAATATTATTAGCCTATTTGTTAAATAAGAACAAAGTAAAACTATAAAATGCAAATATGTCCAAAAATACTTAAATAATATAATGAAAAATACTTAGACTAACCTTAGACTAGCCAAACGGGTCTACGTTTAACACTAGCGAGCGTTTAAGTGACGCTTAATTACGTTTAAGTGCGTTTACGCTTAATTTGGACTGAGCTCGTAAATCAGGCATAGATCACAATCAAATTTTAAACCCGAAAATAGGACTAATTTTCCACGCCAATCGTATGTTGACTTACACCGGATTTAAACGTTCGTTTAGTTAGACTGCGTTTAAACGCAGTCTAAAACATAGACTGGGTCTAAATTAAACACGCTTTGTGAATTCTACCGATTTGGTAATCATTCATGAATCTTAAAATGTCTTGCTTCAAGCGTATATTAGAATACGCAAACAGTATTTTACTGCAAAATTGAGACAATTACAATCACATAACGGTAATTATAATCACGCACACAATCGATTATATTTCTCCCATTGCGCCACAGCGCAACAGGTCTTTTAATTTGGTTATTGTCTTGCGATCCTACTTTCAGAAGTTTATAACATTTGTAGTTATGTAATATGTACTACATATAAGAAGTTTTTGGATTGAAATAATTTTTTGATCTCATGTTAACACCAAGTTTGGATTTAGTAATTAAAATTAAATAGTAATTAATTTAGTAGTAATTGCATCATCGCAGAAACTACGAGGAAATTTTGTCATGATCACAGATATCACAATAGCAGAAAAAGAAACCAGAAATTTTAAAGAAATAACTGAAAATAGTTTTCAGTTAAAGTTACCAGTTGCAGTTGACTTCATTGTAACTGAACATATTTATTTTTGTAAAATTAACTGATAATTGATCAGTTAACTGAACTGATCTAATTTTCAGCTAATCAGTTAACTGATTAACTGAACTGATCTAATTTTCAACTATTCAGTTAACTGATTAACTAAACTGTTCTAATCTTCAGCTGATCAGTTAACTGATTAACTGAACTGATTAAGAGTTAGGTAACTGAAAACATCCATACTGACTGCACTCAAACTATTGACGTCACAGGTCCAATTTACTTCCGGTAGTTTTGATTTTCATTATGTATCTGACTCCGTTAATTTAACACCTAAAAAATATCTCAGATATGTACTTTGACGTACACAGCGAATTAATTGAAAAATTTGACAATTTACAGATTTTATTTCACTTTCAAACAAATTCAGAAAATAAACCACTGCATCAACGCTTTTCGGGTTGTTTCAAATTCATGATACGCAATGTTGTTGCAAAAAATTGTAAAAGAAGCTATTTTCAGAAGCATCAGAATCAAATACAGCAAGTATGAGGGAATACGTAACCATTTTTGGCATTCGATTACAAATTACTGGAGCGGTGTCTTTCTCCAAAATTTTGCGCAATAAATAGCCGTAACCTCTGCGCAGTTGAATTTTTTACTTTATAAAATAAACTCTAGAAATTTTTCAAATGTGATGTTTAATGCGCAGAGGTCGGTTTAAAAAACATGACAACACTTTTCCAAACTCGGCAAGATTGTTGAAAACCAAAACATCGTTCAAGTAGAAAAACAAAAAAGCTAAATTTCGATACATCAATTATGAAAGCTGAAAGTTGAAGCAGAGTTATCGTTTGCCGAAAATTCACTCACATTTGATGCTGTGGAAGTAGGTCACTTGACCACATGTTCCGAAACTTCGCCGCAAGCGTTCTTTCATATCATACTACTTAGGCCGTGTTTACATTGAACTTTTTTCGTCATTTCCAGCTTTTATCTGCTGCTCTGAGCAGCTGGAGTAAAGCTCAATATAAACACGGCCTTATTGTAAAGTTTTGCTTTTGTCAACTTTTTTTTCTGATTTTTTACGTAGCCCCCGGTTCATGGACTGTCCGCTGAAAAAATTATGAGAAAATGAGTCCTGGAGCGTCCCACTACCACTGTGCCCTCTTGGTACATACGTCTAAATTACGCTGAAATATTGAAATTTATATGTTTATATGATGAGCCTTGCTGTAACTAAAGCTACGTCTAGCTCGTCATGTGAAGCAGCAAGTAGAGAGCTGGCTTGAAGTCCGCCGTTGGCTATTTTATTTTTTCAATTTCAGGCGATAAGAATGATGCAATTTTTGCTGGGTTTCGGGTCATTTTCAGAGGTTTATTAATTATTGTATTCACTTCGAAGCATTTCATGCTTTCATTTTTTATAGTTTTCAACATTCGAAATCGGATCACCTATGTTATAAGTGCGTTCTCGAAGCAAAAATGCTTTAAAGATGCAAAAAAGATCGGGTTAAATGCAGTTGGGGGGGAAAAATAGTGGACCTATTTTTTTGAGTAGAGCACCTTGGGGGAAGCATTTTTGCTTCAAGAACCCCTATTTCATTTTTTGGATTTTCTGAGATATGACCCCACGAAATCTGAACCCTCAGTGAGGGACGTTTTCTCAATTTTTTTCCGAAGCCCTTGTTTTTTCCGTTCTAATCGTGTCTAAATGGTGTCAGATTATTGTTTACAATTTTTTAGAATCGAAACAAAGGCTCTTTGACCGCGTTCCTGCCGAAAAATTGGCTAAATTCGCCAGAAACGTCCAATTTTTGACCAAATTCAAACTTGGCCTTAATTTAGGCTTGGGCTTAGGCTTAGGGCTTAGGCTTAGTATGGGGCTTAGGCTTAGGCTTAGTATCAGGCTTAGGCTTAGGCTTAGGTTCAGGCTTAGGCTCAGGCTTAGGCAATTGAAAATAGAAATTTTCAGAAAAAATCCTGCCAGCTTAGCCTAGAGAATCCTGCCAGCTAAGCCTAGACGATGCCTTAAAACGGCGCAACTGAGGCGGGGGGGGGAGAAATTCAAACTGACATTTTTTCACCGTGAAAACACGTTTTTATAGGTTTTCGCATACGCTGAGTTCATTTTTAGCACTTTCCAAGCGAAAAAACGTTGATTTATACTTATACGAAAAAATTCAATTTTTGTCAAAAATCATCGTTTTTCGACATATTAGGGCTAATCGTCGAAAATTATGACCAATTCAGTCGTAATATCAGCCTGAAGCTTGATTGTCATAAAATAACACATAATAATATATTTAATACAGCTCTCTTACCAACATATTTAGCTCATTTATACTAAAAATAGTAATTTTGCCAACTGAAAAGAAGCGAAATATACATAGTTAAATTGAGCTTGCATATAAAATTTTTCACATTCTTTTCGCATATACAATAAATTAATTACATTTTCATATAAAATTAAGCATCATTAGGCATAAGTAGCGATTTTAACTGAAAGCGAATACCATAAATACGATTTACAAACGTCACTGATGCTCAGCAGCAAGCTGGGACTGACAGTCAGTTTCGGTTTAAAAGTGCAGCTTTATTTATGATTCCACAGTAGCAAGTGTCCTTTGATTTGATGCGAACAACTAAGACTAAGCCTTTTCTGACCCACCTACTAAGCCTGAGCCTAAGCACTAAGCCTCAGCCTAAGCACTAAGCCTAAGCCTAACCTAAGCACTAAGCACTAAGCCTAAGCACTAAGCCTAAGCCTAAGCCTGAGGCCTAATTTTATGGGAAAACCTGCTAATAAGCATCAAAAATAAATTTGCTGCACTAAAGTACACCTATCAGCTCCATATTTAAAAAAAATTCCCAGCTATGGATCGAAATTTGCACTGTACCTTACCTGTGCTGTAACGCTTCAATCAGCCTAGCTCGGGTAGCTTCAGAAAAAGTTTTGTAACTTTTCAAAGCCTGAACCGATTTACAAAATTTTTTCAGCATTTAGTAGCTTAGAAGTTGCTCTTCCAATGGTAGCGACAGGTTTTAATTTGATTCAGTATTTTTGCCTAAATCCAGTTTTGCGCAAAAAATTTCATGTAAAGTTTAATTTTTTGACAAAGTTTGATTTCCAGCTAAAGCTTGCATCCTACAAACTTCTAACCTAGCCTATTCGAAAGAGCGTTCAATTTTGACCCCCCCTAGGTTTGGGGGATATAGGGGGACTCCGGATCATTAGTCGAAAAAATGCCGTTTTTCCGACTTATTCGACCCCTAAGGGTTTTAACACCAATAATTTCACTTCAGATTTTTATTAAAAGGGGCGACAGCTATTTTGGGGGCTAGAGATCAGATTGGGGGCATGGCTGACGATGGGGGTTTCATATTTTTATTAAAAGATGGGGTAGGAAGCGAATTGGAATCGAAAATAATTTCTCCCCCCCCGCTTCAGTCTGACCCCTTAAAACATCATAACGCACTGAAAACTATACAAAAACAAAGATTATGGCTGGAATTCACAACCTAACACTAACACTAACTTTTTCCTTAAAAGCTAGTGAAACACTTAAATTTGGGCTCGAAACACTTAAAATGTTAGTGTTTCAAGCCCAAATTTAAGTGTTTCACTAACTTTTAAGGGAAAAGTTAGTGTTAGTGTTAGGTTGTGAATTCCAGCCTAAAGCCACTTTTGGCTTCGAACTTTGGCCTACGTTCACTTCCAAAAACACTGAAAATGCCATTTTCAAGCGGTCATAGCTCAGAAAATCTAAATTTGTGGATAGGGGTTCTATTACAAAAAATGCTTCCCTCAAGATGCTCTACTCCAAAAAATAGGTCCACTATTTCCCCCCCCCCCCCAACTGCACTTGATCCAAAAAGATCATAGTGTAGCTACCTGCGCTCTTGGTCGCAGTGGGGGCAGGGCTGTGGGCTACATTTTTCTGCGAAGGTGAGGTGTGAGCAAAAACGCGGGCGGCTGGCGGGGTTTGGCAAAATTTCGGGTGTGGGTAAAATTCGGCCCCGGCCCCGGACCAGTGGAGTATCCAGGATTTCGCAAAGGGGGTGGGGGCTGCGCCTTGACTGCGACCGGGGGAGGGGGTAAAAATGAAATACACATCTTTATGTAATGTATTATGTATTTTGTGTTGGTCAGACTGAAGCGGGGGGAGGGGGGGAGAAATTGTTTTGGATTCTAATTCGCTTTCTACCCTATCTACACAGGAAAACCAGGAAATCTGAATTTTCTGTAAAATTTTTTCGGTTACGGATTTTTCAGATGTTTTTTACCCTTTCCATTCAGAGACATTTTACAGACTTTCAGAGGAATTTCAGATAAATTTCAGAGAAGTTCAGGGGAAATTCAGAGAATTTCACCCAGAATTCAGAGACTCTGAATTTTATCTGAAAAAAATGTTACTGGCTTTTCAGATAAATTTCAGATACTTTTTACACGAGTTTCAGAGAAAATTCACATGTTTTTCACATCTGTAAATATCAGGTAAATTTTATCTGAAATTCTTGTAAAAAGTATCTGAAATTTATCTGAAAAGCCAGTAACATTTTTTTCAGATAAAATTCAGAGTCTCTGAATTCTGGGTGAAATTCTCTGAATTTCCCCTGAACTTCTCTGAAATTTATCTGAAATTCCTCTGAAAGTCTGTAAAATGTCTCTGAATGGAAAGGGTAAAAAACATCTGAAAAATCCGTAACCGTAAAAATTTTACAGAAAATTCAGATTCCTGGTTTTCCTGTGCTAACAAAAATATGAAACCCCCATCGTCAGCCATGCCCCCAGTCTGATCTCTAGCCTCCAAAATAGCTGTCGCCCCTTTTAATAAAAATCGGAAGTGAAATTATTGGTGTTAAAACCCTTAGGGGTCGAATAAGTCGGAAAAGCGGCATTTTTTCGACTAATGATCCGGAGTCTCTCTATATCCCCCAAACCTAGGGAGGTTCAAAATTGAACGCTCTTTCGAATAGGCTAGGTTAGAAGTTTGTAGCATGTAGCTTTATCTGGAAATTAAACTGTCAAAAAATTAAACTTTACATGAAATTTTTTGCGCAAAACTGGATTTACGCAAAATTACTGAGTCAAATGAAGACCTGCTGCTGAAGACCATTGAAAGAGCAACTTCTAAGCTACTAATTGCACAGGAAGAAAGTGTTTGAATGTTTTTAACATGTTTTTTGCACTTTCGATTAACATGCTTTTAACATGTTTTTAACATATTTTAACATGTTATTAACATGGTTTTAACATCTTTTAACATGTTTTTTGAATAGTGTTAAAAACATGTTAAAAAATTTTAACATCATTTTAACATGTTTTTCGCATTAAATTCACTCAAAATTAAGATGATTTTAACATATGTATGTTAAAAACATGCTAAAAGTATGCTAAAATGTTTAGCATGATTTTAACATGTTTTTCGCATATTCTAAAAAGATACGAAAAAGATGTTAAATCTATGCTAAAAGTTTTAGCATAAATTTAACATGTTTTTAACACATGTTAAAAATATGTTAAATTTGTGCAAATTTAATGCGAAAAACGTGTTAAATTGATGTTAAAATTTTTTAACATGTTTTTAACACTATTCAAAAAACATGTTAAAAGATGTTAAAACCATGTTAATAACATGTCAAAATATGTTAAAAACATATTAAAAGCATGTTAATCGAAAGTGCAAAAAACATGTTAAACACATTCTTCCTGTGTTGCTGAAAAAATTTTGTGAATCGGTTCAGGCTTCGAAAAGTTACAAAACTTTTTCTGAAGCTACCAGGACCAAGCTTACAGGACCAGGATTGAAGCGTTACAGCACAAGTACGTTTCAGTACAAATTCCGGGCTATAGCTGTGAAATTTTGTAAAATATGAAGCTAGTTGGGGGTTTTTAGTGCGGTAAGAATGTTTCTGATGCTTCTTAGATGGTTTTTTCTTCAATTTAGGCCTCAGGTTTAGGCTTAGGCTTAGTGCTTAGGCTTAGGTTTAGTGCTTAGGCTGAGGCGTACACAGGAAGAAAATGGCGTCTTTTTAACGTCTTTTTAACGACTGAAAAACGCCTATTTTAATCAGACGAAAAATAAAAAGAGGCGACGGCAAGAATAGCGTTAAAAAGGCGTAAAAAGAAAAAACAAAAAAAAAAAAAAAAAAAAAAAAAAAAAAAAAAAAGAAAAAAAAGAAAAAATAGGCGAAAAATAGACGGCGCACGCGCAAGAATAGTTGTTAAAAAGGCGTTAAAAAGACAAAAACAGTCGTTAAATAGTCGAAAAATAGTCAAAAACAGTCGTTAAATAGACAAAAGTAGACGATTTCAGTTTTGAAAAAACAGTCGAAAAATAGGGGAAAAGTAGTCGAAAAACAGTCGAAAAGTAGTCGAAAAACAGTCGACAAGTAGTCGAAAAGTAGTCGAAAAACAGTTGACAAGTAGTCGAAAAACAGTCGAAAAGTAGTCGAAAAACAGGCGAAAAGTAGTAGAAAAACAGTCGAAAAGTAGTCATAAAACAGTCGAAAAGTAGTCGAAAAACTGTCGAGAAGTAGTCGAAAAGCAGTCGAAAAGCAGTCGAAAAACAGTCGAAAAGTAGTCGTAAAACAGTCGAAAACTGGTCGAAAAGTAGTCGAAAAACAGTCAAACAAGTAGCCCCCAAAGGGGGCAAGGTTCCTTCCCCAGTGTCTACCTTTCAGGTTTAATTGAATTGGGTTTTATACATATCGTAGCTACACTGCGTATCTTACTCTACTTTTACTACCGAGCTTACATAGTTTCTAACTAAGTAACTACGTACAAAAAATAATGCTACAGGATGTTAAGCATCCCGCTGCATCGAGCCATTAGGCTCAGAAGTCACGCTTTGATCTGAGCTGAGCACATCAGCTCTAAGAAGCGATAAATTGTGAATTCCAGGGCCACTTATATAGTGCTGGTGAAACATTACGGTGCCGAGGTTGCAAAAGTACACTACGCCTATTTTCGTTACGATTGAAAATAGTCCAAAAATAGACGTTACTTAGACGCCTATTTTTTGACTGTTTTTCGCCTAATTTAATTACGATTGAAAATAGTCGAAAAATAGACTTTATTTAGACGCCTATTTTTCGACTACTTTCGTTACGATTGAAAATAGTCGAAAAATAGACTTTATTTAGACGCCTAGTTTTCGACTATTTTTCGACTACTTTCGTTACAATTGAAAATAGTCGAAAAAGAGACGTTATATATTTAGACGCCTATTATGCGACTGTTTTTCGTCTATTTTTGTTACGATTGAAAATAGGCGAAAAATAGGCGTCTAAATAACGACTGAATTTAGACTATTTTTCACTGGAATAAAATAGGCGATAAATAGACGTTATTCAGGCGACTAAATTTCGATGAATTTCGTCTAATTTTCGCCTATTTCAAAAATAGTCGAAAATTAGACGCCTTATTTTCGTCTAATTTTCGCCTTTTTTAAAAATAGTCGAAAATTAGACGCCTTATTTTCGACTAAAAAGTAGTCGAAATTCAGCATTTTGGTTTTCCTGTGCGTAGTAGATGGATCAGCAAAAGCTTAGTCTTACGTATTAAATATATTATTAAGTGTTACTTTATGACGATCAAACTTCAGGTTGATATTACGACTGTATTGATTATAATTTTCGACGATTAGCCGTATTATGTCGAAAAACGATGATTTTTGACAAAAATTAATTTTTTCTAAAAGGTATAAATCAACGTTTTTTCGCTTGAAAAGTGCAAAAAATGAACTCAGCGCATGCGAGAACCTATAATAATGTGTTTTCACGGTGAAAAAATGTCAGTTTGAATTTCTCCCCCCCCCCGCCTCAGTTGCGCCGTGTATTACACCTGTGAATGCAGCATAATGGACTAGCGTAGACATGGATAGGCTTTCATGAAAGATGATAACGAGGACTAGTAAGCTACAAAGTTTCAGGGGTCTGGGGGCAGCAGCCCCCAGCAAAAAATTTCAAGAATTTTTTATTTTCAGGTCAAATTTGGTCAATTGGAGACGTTTCGGAAATTTTTTTCCAGCAGCACAAAAACCGAAGGGGGGACCCTTGTTGAAAATTCCACCTAAAGGGGGCGTTCAGGCCCCCTGAACCCCCCCTGGGCCCTGGCTACGCCCATGTATATACTCATATATTGTATTTGTCCCCATCTGACTAATATAACCATATAAGACATTAATTAATTTGCACTGAATACGCTAATAATCCTGAAATATGGGCATGCACAAAGAAGAAGGGTAAGCCGAAGAAACCAACTCAACGGATTTGGTTCGAGAAAGATAAACAAACAAACTCAAACAAAAATCTATAGATTTTTTGAAATTTGAAGGTAGAATTTGTCCATTGGGGAGGTATCAGAAACACTTTTGTCAGCTTTCAAACTTTCGGAAAGGGGGGTGCTCAGACCGCAAAGGGGGGGGGGGGGTGCGGCACACGCAGCCCCCCCTAAATACGCCACTGCCCCGGACATGCCACTGGCTTAGCATTTTCAAAAAATGTTTAAAATGTAGCGTGCACACGCACACTGGCACGTGCACTGGCTTGAGAAAAACAAAACCAAATTTTCATTAGAAGCTTTAAAAAAAGTGTTACGAAATCAATCGAAGCAACTATTGAGCAAAATTTATTGAACTTTTATTCAAAATAATAAGCCAGTGGCATGTCCGGGGCCGGGCCGGATTTTACCCATTGAAGGTCGGGGCCGGAGCCGGAGCCGGCACCGGGGCCGGATTTTGCCCACACCCAAAATTTCTGAGTGGGGCTGTTGCATATATACTGGCACACCATTGATCCGAATCCGAATTTACTTTGAATAACGGCGATCTAAAGGCCGGTTCACACGGTGCGATATTGCTCCGAAACGCATGTTGCAAGGGGTCACACACAAAATGCGGCATCCTATAAACATTGTGTCTCGCAAACTATGTTGAAAACTTAAAATTTGTTGAAATTATGATGTCTTGTGCGGCTATGGCTCAAGGTCAAGACCAGGGTCAAGGTCAAGGTCAAGGGTCGAGGGTTGGCAACTTTCGGGTTTGCCTCCGAGACCGAGACCAGGCAACTGAGACCACCCTAACGAGACCTACGAGACCGAGACCAGCACATTTTCCCGCTATTCGGACAACTTTTGGATATTTTTTCCAAGTTTCGCACAATTCCTAGCAGCAGTGGCGT
Organism: Trissonchulus sp. WLG1_4; assembly: GCA_030248245.1. Taxonomy (NCBI): domain Eukaryota; kingdom Metazoa; phylum Nematoda; class Enoplea; order Enoplida; family Ironidae; genus Trissonchulus; species Trissonchulus sp. WLG1_4. Next base: position 30,015 of record JASANF010014337.1, on the reverse strand, counting down.
AACGAGGGGGGGGTGGCCAGGGCCCCCCCTCAGCGATTTGGGCCCCCCTCGGATAAAAAATTTGGGTCGCGTAGCACCCCCCCGCGATAGACAAACTTTGAAAATTTTTCGGGCAAAAAGGCACGTTGGCCCCTCCCTCAACTTGATCCTGGCGACGCTACTGCCTAGTAGGGAGTTTTGACCGTTTTAATACAGGCGATTTGTAGTGTATACTGCATCATACATAGGTTGGTACTTTTGCAGCCTAACTCCGGTGTCAGCATAGAATCGTCCGTGCTCGTGCTACGATCAGAAGTTCTGATAGTGGCACCTTCACGGACCAGAAGAGTTTCTACCGCTGGCGCTGACTCAGTTATGTGTGTTGCCTCAACCCCAACCACCTTATAGCCAAAAAATTATAGGATAGGGGTTCTATTACAAAAAAGGCTTCCCTCAAGGTGCTCTACTCCAAAAAATAGGTCCACTATTTCCCTCCCCCCAACTGCACTTGATCCGTATTTTACTTTTGACATGGTCAGACTGAAGCAGCCTTGATACAAGCTCTTCTGCTAAGTGAGAAATTGTTAAATTGTGACACCTGAGTGTCAGTATTCCAGAGGAAATATTAAACGCGGCCATTATTTGTGACGAGCGGCCATTATCTGAGGATAATGTCATTTTTAAATCAACCAAACTTATACACAATGCTGACAAATTTACTGTTCATTTGCCTGAAAGCCTCTGAAGCAGTAAAAATTGGTGAATTTTAAACAGGTTTTTAAGTTAAAATTTCTAAACATATTTTTAAAAAACGTTAATAAAAAATGTTAGATTCTCATCGAGATTCGAACTCGAATAACTAGATTACATAGGAGTCTGGAGTGCTAACCGTTGCACTAATGAGAACCTGTTAAAATGAATCATAACTAATGTACACAACTTCTATGTGTGCGACAGAGCTGCAGCTTCACATGCATAATCTAAGATTTGATTAGTGAAACTTTAATTAACGCAATAAAACATTCAAGATAACATCAATTGGAGTCGTTTTGCTGATACAGTTGCTCTGCTGATTAGCTCCATGACAAATTTTTGTCTTATAAATGCCGTGTTCAGCAGCGACCGGTTGGCCAGTTGGTTGAGCTATGGATTCAGAGTCCGAATGTTAGTGGTTCGATCCCACTACGGTGCTTTCAGTTTTGCAGTTCGATGCGAGATTTGTGTCGTGGCTGAAAAGCCAACTCGTAAGTTAGATAGGTATATAAATGCATAGATAGAAAGAAGACGGGAGGTACCTGATTTCATAGTGTTGATTAAACACTAGAAAATCGACCTACACGCGAAATAACATAGAGAAGGAAAATCTGAATATAGTATATATATATATATATACGCGGCCTAAAAAGTGACTCTCGACGTACAAATCAGTTTTCTACAGCAGTCATTTCATAATTGCGCAGTGCCTCAAATTTTGAGAACCTTTATATATCCTGTCCATCGAATCTCGATCTTGAGGGGTCCCGAATCCCCCTTCATGCAAGTATGTGTCTCCTCAACGTTAAAACTTGCTGTAAACTTGTTGAAATAATATGTGTGTTTTATTATTTGCAGATTTTTCCAATCTGTAATTATATGCATATAATATCCTGTATTATATAGTATTGATTCTATATTCTGTTGTTCAACTCTTACGTGCTTTTGAAGACGAGCGTTATTTAATTGCCAATTTATCCAAAAAAACAATTCAATATTTATTTATTATAATAAAAAAACAGCTGTTTTTTGAAAATCATGTTCACCAGTGCTTCGGGAGCGCCGCTGGTTTCAAATGGGGACTTGGGCGATGGTAGCTCGGCCGTCACCAATGGGAGCGCTGGCCTAGACTATAACCAATTGGCCAAGGCCACGGAAAGCGGATCTGTGGCCTTCAATGGCAGTTCGCCCCCGGCCCAGACGGGCGAAACGGTGGAGTTGAAAAAACGCATCAATCTGTTCAACGGCTGCGCTATCATCATTGGCGTGATCATTGGATCGGGCATCTTTGTCTCGCCCAAAGGAGTCTTGTCGGAGGCCGGGAGTCTAGGGCTGTCGCTGATTATCTGGTTTGTCTGCGGACTTTTCTCCACCCTAGGCGCTCTCTGCTATGCGGAGCTGGGAACGTCGATTTTGAAATCTGGGGGCGACTATGCGTACATCAAGGAGGCGTTCGGAGGTCTGCCGGCCTTCTTGTTTCTCTGGGTTTCGCTGATTATCATCAATCCAACCAGCAATGCCATCATTGCCCTCACCTTTGCCAACTATGTCCTGAAACCAGTGTTCCCGCACTGCGACGTGCCAGATGTGCCCGTTAGACTAGTGGCTGCCCTGTGTATTTGTAAGTTTTTTTGCCTGTTTTTTGGAGGAAGTTATTTTTTAGAATAGATTTTGTAAATAAATTTTTATTCTGATTAATTTTTTGGAAGGGAGAAGATGAGTTTGTCGGAAAGTTGATAGAGATGGAGAAAGTCCTACCATCTAATCAGAGACATAAACAAATAGTTCTTAATTTTTTAGTACGAACTATGAACTATGTATATATATATGTTGTCAATTTTAGTAAGAACTAGTAATCGGCAATTTGATCAGAAACAGCACTAATTTTATGAGCCGTGCATTCGCCTCAATTGAAAGCAATAGTACATAAACATACAGGCAATATGTAATACATAAACATAATACAAAACACATTTAATATATCGTAATTACGTAGATGACTATTGACTACATTTGAATTTTAATTAACCGCTGGAATTGTCGCCAAGTGCAGAGTTGGCTCATTGTTTACGCCATAGCAGCTCTTACGTAACAGTCAGGATGGGTATATATGGGTGTGTGAGTGTGGTAGCTTGTGGGTGGTTGCTTGGCTAGCGACCAAGCTAAGTGGCACTAAGAAAGCTTATTTATTTATATAAACTTATATGCATATTGCATGAATATGCACTGTGATACAACCAGGGGTCTGGGATATTTCACAAAAGATGTATAACACGTTTTAGGCGGCTTAGCAGTTAGCTACCGCGACTTAGGTGGGGGGGGGTAGCGCGCTTAAACCGTATATATGTATGTATATACGTATTATAGATACAATATACATAGGTTTGAACTGGAACTTGTTTAAAAATGTTCCGAATTTAGGCGGTTGGTTTTTGTTTCCCTGTTGTTTTGAGCGCGTGTATAATAGTGTGAGATCTAATAATAGTATATATAATATATTATATTTATGGTCAATGTGCTTTACAATAACGTGGGAAGGTAACAGGGGTCCGTGTAGGGCATTTGCCTTGAGGGGCTGCCCCCCCCCCTCCACGGATGTAGTCACTCTTGAAGAGGCACCCCTGACGCTCCAGGGTTTGTAACGGAGATGAGCACCGCACCTGAGCTCGGACACGCCAAAGGATAGTTCTATATTCGCGGGTTACCTTTATGTACCTTTTCCCTTTTTATCAGAGTATGTAGACTTTTTTAGAACTGAATTCTTCCAGATGATGTCTGATTTGAGTCTGAAAAATGTGAAAAGTGCGAAATGTAAAAATGATTTTATCAAGCTTTTTCATGTGAGAAAAGTGTCCAAAAGTTAGTTCTAAAGCTGTAGTAATTTTTCATAGCAGTAATGTGCGTACATATAAAGCTCCACAAAATAGTTGGCAACTTTCCAGGCTTTCACAGACAGATTTGAATAGTTCTAAATTTTCAGCTGCTGCTGTCTGACAATGTGCTTATATGGGCTGAGCTGTTGATATATGGTCACACGTTATATACGTATATATGTGATTAATACCAGGTAATTTCTGGTCTTTCCTATTCCTATATACGTAAGCATGTCAATTTTGGTAGGCGTGTCTTGTGAGTGGGAAGTGTTAACAGCTGTTTTATGATTTATATACAGATATTTTTTAACGTGAATTGAGTAATTATGTATTCGGAAAGAATGGGAATTACGTAGCTTATATGCGTATATATATGTTCTTTCAAACGCTTGGGGGGGTCGAACCGCCCCTCTCCGTCAAATTTAATCCTTTCAAACTCGTCTAGCGTCCTCTCACGACTAACCTAAAATAGAATTTTGATCTCCCCCCAAAAATTGTGATAACTTTGCGCCGACCAGCCAACTGTTAACCTCGCAGATTTTCTTTACTTCACGGGTCTGATTTCAAATATTTTGGCTTTATTACGTAACTTCAGTTGACAAAAATTCAAAGTATTACCATTATATACGTATTACGTAATAGTATAGTCGTATATATATACATTTATGTATTCATATTTAGTTATGCATTTATGTTTTATATATAGTATAGACATTTAGATATTATTATATATAGTTAATATTAAGCCAGCGCCGAAGGCGACACGTCTTGACTTATTGAAAGACATTGTGTTGAAGGAATAATTTTTTATTCGTTACGTCAAAGGCACGTTTCACTGAATGTAGTGCAGGCTGTTGGCGTAAATCTAAATGGAAACGAACCAGTGTACTTAGCTAGATACGTCGTTTCCTTACGTGCTTTGTGTGCTGTAAACGTATACGTTTACGTATATGTATATATACGTAGTTCACTTGTGAGTTATATACGTAGTGCTATACGTAGTGCACCTTACGGCTTACGGAAGTTTAGCGTAATTAAGTATAGATTAGTGGTTAAGGTGGTAGTTGCATTCTTGAGGTTTTTGTGTAAAACTTTTCGCTCACAGAACTACATACATTTGCGGGTGACTTGAGCATCAGTTATTTTTAAACAGTATATATATATATATATATATATATATATATATATATATATATATATAATCTAGGGGTCAGAATTCTCAGGTATCTCCCTCGCGTAATTTATATATATAGGCAATTTTACAGGCTTTTAATAATTATATAAGATACAGCTCCGACAAGGCAACATATATATACAGAATACAGATATATACGCCACACAGTTTAATGCAAGGGGGGAGTATGGGGCGTTGGGGGTCAAATTTAATCAAAAAAATATTAAGCATTTGTTTCTTTTTGTTTCAGGCTTCCTGACGTTTGTGAACTGTTACAAAGTGAAATGGGCCACGCGGACGCAAGACGTGTTTGCAGTGACCAAAGTGCTGGCGCTGGGAATCATCATCATGGCCGGACTTATATGGCTGTGTATTGGTACGTCAGCCCCCCCCCCCCCTATATATACTGTGCTGGATACACAAACGAAAGTCTGGCAAAAATTGTTGCACCACCTAAGAAAATGAAATATATATGTGATTTTGTTACGAAAAGATTGTATACAGTTACAGTAGATTTAATAGTTGCGCCACTTGAGAAAACGAAACATGTGATTTTGTTACGAAAAGAATAGATTTTGCGTATATATTAAGAGTACAGCAAGTAGTCGCAGAAGTCATGCCACTAAATTAATAAGTGGCACAGCACAATTTTTTGTCACACTTTAGGGGGCTGATAGCGACGTAGCCAAGAGGGTATTCTGAAAGAATGGGTTCGGAGGTTTTGAGGTTGGCTTGGGGGGATTCAACGATGTGTCTAAACCTAAAGTAACCTAGGACTTTAAAGTAGCCGAAACTTGGCTTTCCATTGATTTCTAGTTAAGGTGGCGCTCCTGAAATGTGACTTTTCAAAAAACGACAGTCTGCGGCCAATTTTCGATGCCCAATGGCAAGCTGGTGTAAAAGTATGCCCAAACACAAAAAATGAAGTTGATTGATACAAATTAGCATTCACTGTAGACGAAACGTGAGTGGAATTTCGGCTTGCGATTTCTCTTCACAGCTACATAGCTGTTGCACAGCCAATAGCCCATTTTACTTGCCAGAGCGTGATCGAGCGGTCGCAAAATGTCATTTTTGATGAATATGATTGATATATTGAAAAACGCTAAAATCACGATTTTCGAAAATCGTAAATTTAACTAAATTTCTTAAATACTATCGATTTGCTCAAAATCAAATTTTGCGACCGCTCGAAGACAACGAGGTACATTTATGTGCCAAGTTTTAATTTTCCTGGTTGAGCCAATGTTTAAAAATCGCAAGCCGAAAATTTGCGTTTGTATTCACACGCACTTTATTTCAGCATCACGCAGAAAATACTGCTTTATTTTACAAAAACTTTGCCCCACACTCAATAAAACACCAAAAATTTTAAAGTATGTTCAAGCAAAACACAGCTGCTAGTGTTTTTCAATCTTCCAAAATCATTACATACGTGTAAATGCACTGGCTTGTAAAGCTATTTCCGTGAAAATCTATTTTTCTTGCTGAAAAAAGCTCAAAAATTTTCAAAAAATTTTTCATGTGATATGGGCATCAAATTAAAGGAAATTCAATTCTGAACAACTTTTGTTCTTACGATACATGTTTATTTGTGCGCGTTTTCAAAATATCGGCCAAAACCCACATTTCAGGAGCGCCACCTTAATATTGCTTCATTCATTGGTACTAAATGTAAGAAAAAGGCTATTAAAAGCACACTAAATTATAAAGTTGTTGTTGAAAAAATTATATGTTGGCTACGTCAGGCCGTGACTGTGTATAACAACAGATTTTTTGTCGTTTTATATATTTGTTTTTAATTTTTTGCAGAGTTTATTATTTACAACGACTGAAATTTATCGACAAACCATTTTGTTTTATTCTTTGATGGTTTTGAATATGTTTGTTTTCTTGTTCTTTTATTTTCTTTTATATTCTATATTTTATTATGAGTTTTTTATAATTTTATAAATATAGAATGTAAGATGTAACAGGTTGCTTGAATTTGGAGTGTCCTTTTCTGTGTTGAATTCCAAACATCATTTTTTAAATTTCTAAAGGAATTTCGAAAAAACTTATTTACTAAACTGCAATGTGTCACAACATAATTGCCCGTCAGCTATATATTGGTTTGGACTAGTGCTTGGTCTCTGCTTGTCTAGCTAAATTAAATTTTTTAGCCTAAGGAATCTGTCGAAAATTTTTAATCATTCACCTAAACCATCGTTGGGGGACAGTAAATAATGTTAATTAAATTTTTCGATAATTCACTACAGTTGAAAATAACTACCGGCAGATTTCCTAATGAATCTAATAATATTAGTATTTAATAACTACACTTTTTGCATAAATTTGACAAATAGTGGAGAAAAGATTTCATTTTGATACTGTGGAAAAAATCTATTTTTCAGTACGTATAGTACGTATATACACACACGTGTGGGGTCTTACTGTCTCAATTATATATACGTATACAAAAAGAAAAAATTCACGTATCTCAATTGTCAATTAAACTGTAGTTAAAAAGTTAGTTATTTAAATGTACTGTAGTGGGACAACAAGGGGCTGCTAAACTTTTTTTGCGGTCAATGGGATCAAAAACTCGCAGCAGAGAGCAATAGTTTTTAAAAATACAATTTTCATTTTTTTATATGTGCAATTTTATTTTTTGCAACCCTAAAAAGGGCTTCAGGTTCTGAACAAAGAAATCAGAAATCCCCTTCGCTTAGAAAAAAAATTCGTGCACCCCCTCTTCGATTTCCACGATTGATTCTCCTAGCGACTTTCTTGAACAGTCTAGGATTTTGCCGAGAAATTGTGTGTTTTAAACCAGAGATGCACGGGGGGAATCGGCAAGGGGGGGTGGTTTTAGTTTTGGCCATTTTTAAAAATTTTCAGAATTTTTCGATTTTCAACTCATTTTCGGGGTACTTTTTTTGCGATTAGTCAATTTTTTTGCGTTTTTGGGGTACTTTCTTGGCCATCAGAGGGGGTGTGGGGTTGAGGGGGGGTGCCGGATGTCTGGGGGGGGGGGGGTGCCGACCCCCCTCAGGTGGGGTGGATACCCCCCCCCTATGTGCATCTATGTTTTAAACTTTAAAAAATTATTAAATGTTCACTATACGTGTGCGTTTATTAAGTACTTCTGGGCACTTTTTAGTGAAGATAAAAAGTTGATAAAAAGGTCGTTATAAAAATGTGAAGCAAGTGTGAAAAGTCACTTATCTTGTGTCAATTAAATTGATAAGTACATTCGATTTTGTAAATAAATGGTCTTTAAATAAATACTGCAACCGCACACTTGCACTAATTGCTTTTTTGGCAGGTTGCAAGACTTTTCAATTCGGCTTTAAAATAAACCCATAGGTTGTGTACAGTTAAAAAAACTGCACGTGTTATATAAACGTACAAATATATATGCCTAGTTTGTAGGCACCACACAAATATGAACTGTACATATAAAAGACATATAGTTTACATATTGTATACAAAACAGACTGTGATAATTTCAGTAGGTATATATGTATATATGGAATACAGAAACATAAATTCGATGAAATTTGGTCGTGATGACGCGTAGAGAAACGTGGAGTTAACATCCCAGTTACTTTGACTTCACACTCATTTTCTACTTCACGGTCAAATTTGACTCGACTTTACACATGGAACGTGGAACGGGCTCGAGTGGTAAAGGTAAAGTAAAAAAACTAGTGGGCAGGTAGGGTATTCTGGGGGGGGGGGGGGTGACGCGTACGGAAAAACTTTATCCCATTTTTTGGTTCGTGAGCCACTTTCTAGACGGTCTGAAGGGTGTGAGAGACCGCCGCTCACGTTCATGTATCGTCATCGGCGAATAGATCTAAGAAATTCTTTAGGTATTCTCCGAACACTTTTGGCCGGTCATCCGTTAACTTAATTATATCCTGGTTTTCGCGACGACTAGGTAATTCATTTTGTCAAAAAATTCAAAGTTGGCACTTGAATACGTACAGATTGACACTTTATTTCGTGTTTAACGTGGTGGTCTGTGATTCGGTACGGCGTTCTAACTGGTTTTCCGTGTTCCATGTGAACGCAATAATTAATCATTGTGAAGTATTGCCATTCAGAAAAATTCTGGCACCAGCTTACTGCAACAATAAATAAGTGAGAATAAATTGGTGGTAACCTTTCAATCGCAAAAAAATTTTCAAAGACAAAATAACTTTAGAACCGGAAAGTTTATGTGCAGTGTATATATCTTTGTATCTGGCATGTACACATATATATATATATATATATATACTTATACTATAATATTTATATATATATATATATATATATATATATATATATATATATATATATATATATATATATATATATATATATATATATATATATATATATATATATATATATATATATATATATATATACACAATGATATACATAACTTGAGATGAAAAATTACGTCCATTAGTTCCGACACATATATAATTACACCGACGCTTAAATACTATGGCTACAAAAAATATTTTTTTAATTGTTTCTAATTTTAAAAAATTTGCACGTATATATGTAGGGTTGCTAATTTACATGTAAAAAAGTTCGGACTTTTTTACACCTACTTTTTTACACTGTAAAAAAGTGTTAAAAAGTGGAAAAAACTGTAAAAAAGTGTAAAAAAGTATTTTATCGCCTAGAATGGTGTTTAAAAGTTTCGTAAACTGTTTGAGACCAGCTTAACATTTGTGACCGCCGACCGGTAACATGTTTTAATCATCTGTCGCTTGCTTACGTATTGTAGATAAGCAATAAGCTGTTTCTGTTATTCAAATCGGAAGGAAGGAGGAGTCCCATCTGGGGAAAACGGACCTCTTTATTTTGCCCCTAAATTGAGCCAGTAGCTATCTTTTAACGGTAGACAGAAGCGTGTCTGCAAAGCAGTATCTATAGAGCTGTGAAGTACCAAAAGTTTTTGCACTGTGCAGGACAAAATCCTACCGTATTTTTGCGGTCAGTGGTAGTATCTGACCAAAATGTTGGTTTCATTCCAAACAAGTTCATTTGTTGGTTGGTTATCAAATTCGGGTTTTCTGTCGGTTTCGTTACACGCCGCACGGCCGTCAGGAAGCACGCCGCACGATCCGTCAAAAGTGATGTCAAACTTTTGAATAATGCATTTCAAACACCGCTTGGATACTGGTTGCGCAGATTACCCAAACAATAGACTGTAATACGCTAGAAAACTTTTACATGTGTATATACTATTGAACCAATAACTCAACTTTCACGGATGGGAGTGGGCCGTACCCGCTGAATTTGCTTCGTTAAAAAATACTGTATATAACAAATACGCTAAAAGTTCCTGAAATGTAACACGATAAGTTTCAGGAAACATTTTTGCATGAGTGTTTTGTATGAAAAATTTTGGTGACTTCGAATATAAACTTTGTTAAATGAGAGATTTGAAATTTTTTTCCGACCAATTTTTGTCAGAAAATTGGCAAAATTAGTAAAATATTTGTAAAAAAAGTGCGAAAAGTAGGTGTAAAAAAATGTTAAAAAGTGTTAAAAAGTAGGTGTAAAAAAGTGTTAAAAAGTGTAAAAAAGTAGGTGTAAAAAAAGTGTAAAAAAGTTGTAAAAAAAGTCCGAAATTTTGCTACTGTAAAAAAGTGTAAAAAACGTTTTTTACTTTTTTACTTTTTTACACTTCGCAACCCTATATATATATATATATGTAATTTGAATATACGTTTACGTGTCTATATAAGTAGATATTGCTATGAACTATGAAGTATAAACTTTGGATCATACATCTATGTGTCATAAGGATGCAGGTTTCGCGTCCCCAACTTTTTTGTTTTTACTGTGTTTTCGCACACATTTTCGTATAAATGCTCACACTTTCTTATAAAAGTAAAAAGTATATATACACAAAAACCTATATACAGGTAACAGCATGAACCTATAAATTTAGAAAAACCCTGCTGAGCAGTTGACACTGAGCATTTGAAATCTTCCATAAAGATCTCTCTCCTCAAATTTCAACCCCCACCCCCCCGTGTGGCATGGTGTGTGAGTGTGAGCTGTTTCAGGGCACACGGAGAACATGGATTTAGTGCAGGAGGGGTCCATCTACCATCCGGGGGCTATTTCACTGGCCACCTACTCGGGCATATTTTCATTCGCCGGATGGTACGTACGGATCCGGATCCGGGATCATGCGGGGTGGCGGATCTAAGGGGCTAGGGATTACTAGGGTGTTGGACGCTAGGGCCGTAGGTAGAATAGGGTAGACTGAGGCTAAGACGTATATAAAGGCTTACACTCCCGAAAGGTTGTAGACCGAGTCTAAGGGCCAATTTCTAAAATGGATTAAACGGATTAGATTGAAATTTGTTTGCCTAATAACTATTCTCGATGTTGAAATAGACTTGCTGAAATAGGTGCTGCAAATAGTTTCTATAGCAAATTTCGTAAGAATTAATGAACGTTGTCATGAGTTATTGGCAAAACAATTTTTAATCTAATCCGTTTAATCCATCTTAGGAATTGGCCCTAAGTATTTTGAACGCTAGGGCGGTAGGACTGTTTAAGTCATAGATAAAGGCTGGGATTCCCGAATGGTGTTTAGACCCAGTCTAAGTATGTAAGTCGAAAGTAGGGTGGGTTTAAATGGACAGAATTTTTTATTACGATGGTCTATTTCCCAATAGCACAATGCACATTTTTGCGGACTAGTGGAGTGAGCAATAATTAGATTAAAACATGAAAATGTTATATAGGATAAACTTTTTTTGATATGTTATTTATTTAGATATTGATTAGGTAATGTAGTAGTTTTTAAAATGAATAAAATTTGTATTAATTATATATTCTGTATATTATATATCATATTGATATGTATATAGGTATTTTTCCCAGTTCCCAGACTGTATATACATAAATAATATATAGCTTTATATAGTCTATAAATGCCTTCCTGTAGGCGCGCAAACTTTTAATTGCTTCAACGCTTTCTAGACAATGCTATAATATATACATACTGTATTATATTATAAATAATCATTAATCTGTTATTAAAGCTGTTTTTCATTTCTTTTTAATGTTTTTGTTTTTCTATGTTCTTTTTTTATTGGCTTGTTTTAGTTTGCTTTGTATTGTAACTTTGCTTTTGCTATTTTGTGTATTATTACTTTCAGTGTACGTATATACGTACTATGTATACGTATACATTTTGGTGGTTTGGTCCTGTTTTTTTCGGGAGTGTGTTTTGTCTATCGGTGATGAAATATTTTGTGTTTTTTATTATGTCTGATGTGTGTGTTTTGTGTTTTTGATTGTGAGCGTGGGTACCAGAATTTAGGACTGTAAACTAAATATTTGGATTATACTGGTTTAGGGATTTTAAAGACTTTATTTTCTATTTTAAATCGGAATTTAAGCCGATACCTGTAAAATAAAAAATTGCATTCAAATGGAACCGGGGTTTGTAGCTTTTTTTCGGAGCTCAGGAAAATCTGTGACAGGGACTCGACTGCTAGACGCTAGACCATTTTTTCCCAAAATCCATTTCCCAATTTTGGTGATTTTGTCTAGATTTGAGGAAAAATGCTTAAAATTATTTTTTTATTTTTGATGCGCTGGGTATATATAGCGGAACATGTGAAACTCATGGAAGAGAGTGGGGGATGGGTCGGGACTTGGGACACCCCCCAAAAATTCTGAGCCTTTTGGGGGGTCCCGAAAGTAGAAGCAAATTAAATGTGGAAAAAAACCGAGATTTCTACTCCGTTACATGAATGGGGAAACCTTTCTATTTTTTGCTGCAATTATTTCGGGTGGGGTTTTGTATATGCTTTCCCTAAAAATCCACAACATTTGTTGTTCGTCCTGGGTCCATATATTTCCTTTACTTGCCGCTATCCTCCCTTGGCGACCGAATAATTGATTGATCTATTGATTGATTAATCGATCGATTGACTCATTCATTCAGAAATCGATTGATTGATTCATTGATCGATTGATTAATTCATTAATTGATCGATCGACTGATTGATAGGCGAATCCTTTGATTAACTGATTGATTCATTAATCGATTGATTCATCGATTGATTAGTTTATAAATTGATCGATCGACCGATTGATTGACGAATCGATTGATTGATTAACTGTTTAATCGATTGATTGATTGATTTATCGATCAATTGATTAGTTTATTGATTCATCGATAGATTGATTATTCGATCGATTGATGGATGATTCAATTGATCGATTTCTTCATTCAATCATTCATTGATCTATTGATCGATCGGTCGACTGCTTGCTTAATTATTTAATCGATTGATTAATTGTTTGATTGATTGATTGATTTTGTTAGGCCCGGCGGACAACCTCGAGTCCATTTTCAGCGGAACCTCGAGACGCAATTTTGGTCGCTTTTGTTTCATTTGGTACAAAGGCCAATTCTCTTTCAGCGGGTGGTAGGTCCGCCAAATTATCATGATTTTGATCAATTTGGTTTGATAGTCGATAGTTCCTTCACCCCTCTGGCATTCAAGTTTTCGTACATATTGTGCCACACATGAATGAAGCAGCTACTTCTGGAATAACTAGATAAGAGAAAAAGCTGCTAGAAAGATAGAAAACGAACGAAAAAACGAACGTTGTGTATCCTTTATAACTGTCTCTTGCTGTACCGCTATTAGTCCGCCGGACCATAAAATTTCGATTAAGGTGGTTAAAAGGGGCTAAAAATTCAGAGCAGCCTCTCTGGCCAAGTTTTTGGGGATGCCCTCTCCCTTTATTGGTCGAAAACACCCCAAGTTTTGCAAGATTTTCGACAAATTGGCCACAGACTTTAGAATTTGGAGGTTATATACCCCCACAAATACATATATAACGGGGTTGAAATGTTGTGCGAGCCTCTCCGGCCAAATTTTGGGGACCTTCCCGGCTTCCCCCCTGATCGACCAATAAAACCTTTTTTTTGCAAAAAATTTTGAAAATTTTGGAGAAAGTGCCATTATTACCTAATTTTGCCCACATTCCTGGGACCTTCCCCGCCGGCCCCTCGCTTTGGGGGGTTCCCCCCATCCCCCACCCTCATACATATATGGTTACCACCCCCCCGTCCCCCAGTACCACCATCTATTGGTAAGGTGTGGAGGCATAATAACAAAGCCAAGGAATTTTCGGATTTTATGAATCAGACAAGTGGCTGTTCATTCATGCGCGGTAGCTGCACTTTTCCTTGATTGGTCGCCACCAGTGCTTTAGAGCTGACTGAATCTATGTAGTTCTTGCTTGTCCGTAAGAGTGTCCTGTACGCATATTATATAATATATACTTTTTAAGTAAATAAAAACAACACAAAAATTCAAAATCAGTTTTTTTACAGCTTTCACAGCTAAAATCCGTAATAAGTTTGACACAAGTCTGACCACATTATGTGATTCCCTCAAAACAAAACTAAAAACGGGTTTTTCTATCAGGAAAACGTAAGAAATAAGTTTTGGTCATCAAAACGACATGACATATATAGTTGTCGACATACATGTAACGGGGTCAAAATTTTGTGGGGGCCTCTCCGGCCAAATTTTTGGGACCCTCCCCCCCTGGTCGACCAAAAATACCCCAAAATTAGCAAAAATTTCGCAAAAAAAGTGCCATTTTTTAAAAATTTTGCCCAAATTTTGGGGACCCTCCCCCACGGCTTCTCGATTTAGGGGGTCCCCCCCATCCCCCCCTCATACATGTATGGTTGTCGAAAATCAAGCTACCTCTTTGTCTCAGAGTTCGGTACTTTATATTTATGGTCTGGGTAGCAGGAAAACGTCAAGTTTGGGCTCCATTAGAAACCTAAGACTAGCCTTTCGCGTAGGAATTCGTTTTGCGAAAAACTATGGTTGCATCCGAAGTTTTTTGTATGGTTTTTTTTCGGACAAATGGTGACAAGATACGGACAAGTATGAACTAGAATGTAATGTTGCCTGTCACATTGTTGTTTTTCTGTGTTTTTTGGTCAAATGGGAATACAATACTGAGTTACAAAATTGTTAAGTTGAAATCATGTTATTTGTCTTCATCTTCAGTTGTTGGTAAATCCGGCGTTTTTTAACCACGCGTCAACCATATATGATAATAAAGAGTCCCCTAGACGTTTGTATTTTTTAGCGTTGGTAACATACTTTTGACTCTGTGCTACTGTGTTGTGTGTTTGTGTGCTGTCTTGTTTTGTTGTGCGTGCATTTTACAAATTCTTAATACTATTTGTGTTTTATTGTTATGATATTACACATGTGGGCAGGCGGTTAGCGAAAAAAGATGGTCATACATGCATAAGGGATGGAAGGGGGATCCCCCATGTACAAAATCAAACGTTCAGCAGGGGAAAGGTTTCGTAAATCTGAGCAAAAATCGGTCAAGGGGACGATTTATTCGAACCATTCACGAAATTTAGGGGGTTTTTCGATCAGAAAAGCCCCCCTCCCCCCAAAAAAATAACATTGGAAGTGGAACCCTGTTACATGTGTTTATATATTTGAGTTCCATAAGATATATATATATATATATTTATATATATATATATATATATATATATATATATA
Source organism: Trissonchulus sp. WLG1_4 (assembly GCA_030248245.1). Classification (NCBI taxonomy): domain Eukaryota; kingdom Metazoa; phylum Nematoda; class Enoplea; order Enoplida; family Ironidae; genus Trissonchulus; species Trissonchulus sp. WLG1_4. Next base: position 14,659 of record JASANF010014337.1, on the reverse strand, counting down.
TATATATATATATATATATATATATATATATATATATATATTTATATATATATAGCAATTCTGATTTATGTGCAAAATTAAGCTTTTTTTATTCAGCACTGTGCATTTATGTTTGTGATTTCGTTATGCATGCGTTTTTAGTAGTTTTGTTTTATTTTCTTAACTTGCTCCTTCATATCTTCTATTTTTATTTTCAGCCTGCAAATATTTTATCACAAACTTTCTTGTGAATCCTTAAGCCTTTTAAAATTCACTATACCAAAAAATAACTGGAAAATTACGTGGCAGTGGTTGCTCTTTATGTGAAAAGTTTTTTACATTCTGTTTAGTGACAAAAGAGTATTTTAGCTGTATTTCTGCAGTATACTGTACCTATTTGCTGCTGAGGAAATTAAGGGGGGGTCAAGTGTGCGGTCAACCGATTAAGGGGAGCAACCACAATCTTTTTACTTGTCCCCCTCCCATATAAACTACCGTATATACCAGTGCTATGGCAGCCCTGGCATATTTTTAGTGTGGGGGCGGGGGGGGGACTGGGGGTGCCCCATTTCAGATGGGGTGCCCCCCCATAGCCCAAATTTTTTTCCGGAAGGACGTTTTAGCGACTTTTTAGCTGTAGCGATGTCGTTTTCGTCGGGTTTTTGGGTCTTTTTTGCTAAGTTTAGTATTAGCATAGCTATAATAACGTATGAAAACGTAATATTTAACGTATAATAACCATTTTTTTGTGTAAAAATAGTGCTTTATCGTGAATTTAGTGCGCCCCCCATCCATGGGGGGGGGGTGCTGCCCCGCCCCCCATAAAATTTTGCCTAAACATGCTAGGCAGCCCGTATATTTTTTCCAGCATGTAAGCTGGCTTGAATGTCCTAAAGATTAAGAATACGATTGTTAACTGCAAGAATCGTTGAATTTTAGTACGTTAGATTAGTTCAGTATTTCTTAAGTAGTTTAGTAGCGTCCATTAGTAGTTTAGAGGTCTTAGCTGAAATTGGATTAAACGGATTGGTTTTAAACTTATTTGATTGATCGCACTGAACTTGATTGAAACAGCATGCCAATATATAGCTATTCCTCACGTGTTACAGATGTCTAGTAGTAGTTTTATCTCGTACAGTGAACCAAATACATATGTTTAAATCTGATCCGCTAAATCCAATTTCAGATAATTCCCTTGGTGTTTTAGGCTGTGGATTGGCTAAGAATGATGTAATTTGTTTGATAGAATTCATAATCTAATGACAATATTAAGATCGACTCAAAATTCGTTTTCGATTTTTTTATCGACTATATTTATACGGATTGTACCCAAAAATATTAAATATTGAAAAGCATTTCTAAACATGAAAACATTGAGTTCACTTCACATCGAAAAACGTGATCGTATGAAGTATAAACTTCAAATTTTGGTTGCGATCGTCTTTATTTTAGTGTTGAAAATAACTTCTTATATATACTGGGTCTAACATTGAACGCCGTTTTTGTGTCGATCTTAATTGGTCATTAGTTTGCTAAAGTCTGACCAAAACTTGCTGGACCCTGAGACAAAACGAAAACATGGGATTTCAATATTTCATTACGAAAAGAGCTAATTTTAGTCACCAAGTGTGCGGCAGTTATGTAGTTACAAAAATCACACCAAATATTTTGTCGCGGGTATCAGCAATTATATATAGCTTTTGGTCAAACTTAAATCCTAACTTGTGATTGTGTTTTCAGCTAGTCTTTACCACAGGCTTATGTATATATTGTCCAACAAAGCACAAAACTGCACACTTTCCCTTTTTAATCTGTGTAACATGTTTCTTGCCTTCCTATTTATTAATAAGATGCTAAAAAGATAGATTGGGCCTTTTCATAAAATGTATTAATCGGATTAGACTAACTAATGACTCTTAGCGAGTTGATAAGTGATTTATACTGAACTTACAAAAAATAAATTAGGGAATTTTGGTATATATAATTAGTGTGCAATTTTTTTGAAATGATATACATTTTCAATTTAACTTTTATACACGGATATTTGATTTTCAATTTAACTTTTATACACGGATATTTTATTTTCAGGAACTATCTGAACTTTGTTGCGGAAGAGCTAAAAGATCCTTATAGGTTAGTAAAATTTTTTTTATCAAATCTTGAGTAGCTGTATATTTTTTGACGTGTGAATGCAATTTTGTTTGCTTTTTATCGTACTTTAGCACTGGCTTGTATTGGAAAATTTTGGAAAGCGATAAAAAGATTGTCTCTTTTGTCTCAGTCAACAGAGCTGATAATCTCTAGCGTTATTTTTTCAGAATTTTTTGGAAAATTTTTTTTATCGTTTTTCTGATAATGCCAAATTTTTCCTTATGGCTTTTCTTATAAAAGGGCTCCAAAAAAGATAATTAGTTTTCTCCAAGCTCCGAATCAAAAAAGTGATGTTTCTGTTTTTCCCAGCTTTCCCAACGAAGAGAGTATTTTTTAAAGTAAATCTGGACTGTGACTCACAATAGATGTTTAACGTGCACTCATACATGTAACAGGGTCAAAATTTTGGGGGGCCTCTCCGTCCAAATTTTTGGACCCTCCCCCCCGGATTGACCAAAAATTCCAGAAATTTTGCAAAATTTTGTGAAAATTTCGCAAAAAGGCTATTTTTTTCTAAATTTGGCCCACATTTTGGGGACCCTCCCCCCCGCTCCTCGATTTCTTTTGGGGGGTGGTCCCCCCATCCCCCTCTCATTCATGTATGCGTATTGCGTGCACTGTAAGTTGAAAGTCAAACACGCGAATCTTGATCGTGTGAAAGTTTTGAAACGACAAAAAGAATAGTACACTACATGTTGCGATGTTCTATTTGATTCGAAAAGAGCTTTTTTTAAACTCTAGTCTTAGTCCAACGTCAAGCACGTTTTTGCTCCCTATACGTTTCCTAAAAAAGTTTTCCAACTCGAATACCACCATTTTTTTAGCACATTTTAAAAAAAATCAAAAAAGTCATTCCGACCTTTTTGTTTGTTCTGGCTACAAGCGGGCTGGTGCTTTTTTCAGGAACCTGCCGCGAGCCATCTACATTTCCCTGCCGGTCGTCACCCTGATCTACATGCTGGTCAACGTGGCATATTTCGTTGTGCTCACCCCTGAGGAAATTCTGGACTCAGATGCAGTGGCTGTTGTATGAGCTGTTTTTTTAGATCTTTGTCTTTGAATAATTTTTTTATTTACTTGTTTATTTAATGTATATATATTGGTATTTTTGTGTCTCACTGAAAGAGCCCACTTGCCAAACTTGGTGATCCTTCTTCGAGCCCTAACCTCAGCGTAAAAGTTTGTGATTACAACTTTGACGAATTCAGACATATACGTATGTATGGCATGTATCAGTTAAGAAACATCTTGTAAACAGGTTTCGTTGGGTAGTTATTTAGACTAGAACTGCTGCTTTCTGACTGACAGAGATTCAGCGCAGTTTAATCATCCAAACTTTTCAGACGGTTTTCATGACTTGAACTTCGTTGGAAACTCGGAATAATCATCAGAAACTTAGGCGGCTATAACTGTGATACAGGTTCAATTCAAACAAAAAACCCCAATAGTGTACTCCTGATGCATCTTTTATGCAGTTAGTGCGGATTGGACTGTGTGTATATCTAGAGTTGTGTGTTACGTGGAATCTCGCCGCTGATTGGCTGCGTGTGTTTCAGACATTTGCCAGTCGTATTATGGGCGGGGCCGCGTTTCTGATGCCCCTGTTCGTGGCCTGCTCAACCTTTGGCAGTCTCAATGGCATTCTGCTGACATCTTCCAGGTCAGGATAAATAAATAAGTAAATAATTAAATAAAGAAAATAAAATAAAGAAAAATAAATAATAAATATAAAGCACAATAAGCACAATAAGCATAAATATAATAAGCACACTCGTCTTTGTTCTTGTCTGTGTCATTTTTATCTTAAATCCTGGTTCATACTAATTTTCCAAAAGATCATAAAGACAGTCACAAGGACAAATTTTGGTCAGCTGGCGGGAAACCTGAAGTCTGACAAAAAGGAGTTGTGCCACTTACTTATTTCAGTGGCATGACTTCAGTGACGACTTGCTGTACTCTTGATAGTCAAAATCGATTCTTTTTGTAACGAAATCACATTCTTAGTATTCGCAAGTGGTGCGGCTGTTTTTTGTCAGACTTTAGTTTGCCCTGCCCCCTCCCAGACCCTCAATAAGTGGAATTTCGGTGTTTCTAGGATGTTTTTTGTGGGCGCTCGTGACGGTATGCTACCGGAACTAATAAGCATGATCAACATCAAATACATGACTCCAATGCCATCTCTGCTGTTTCTGGTGCGTTTTAGGCTGCTGGGAGGATTAACTGGATTAAACGGATTAAATTAAAATTTGTTTGGCCATAAAGTCATGACATCGTTTATGAAGCCGGGCATAGTTTGTTATACACTGTATACAGATAATATATAATAATGTAGATATTAGTTTTCGCTGGTTCATATAAAGCGTGTCAATCTACCGCATGTTGGAGAGGATTATTATTAAGCAAATACCATTTTTAAACTAATCGCATCGATTTAATGCGTTTCATGAAATGCTTCATTCAGTTTGTTATTGCAAAAAGTTTTGCCAAAACAATATTGAACTGATGATGACTTATTAAACTCGTTTTGTCCAATATGTCAATCATAAGCAGACTAAAATAAGTCAAATCTGTCTAAGCCTAGTTCATACTTGTCCGTCTGTGTGTGCGTTTGTCCGTAAGCGAAAATTTTGATCAGCTGTTACAGAAGATTATTTTAATAGCAGTTAATAGCCAATTTTTGGTGTGTCAGCTAGACCAGCAGATGTTAATAGACGTGCAAAAACGATCATCAATGTAACAGTAGTGGTTTTCTTGTGCTGGCTTACGGACATTCTCGTACGGACACAAACACGGACAAGTATGAACTAGGCATAATCCGGTAAAGCAATGCGCCCTTGGTAATACGTTTGGACCGTGACTGTTTTAGGCATACGTCATGTAGGGGGTCAATTTTTTTGGGGGGGACCTCTCTGGTCAAATTTTGGGGACCCCCCTGAACGGCCAAAAATACCCAAAACATTTACCCAAAATTTTGTGAAATTTACCCTGGGTTTTTTTTTCGCAAAAACGTTCGCAATTGCGAAAAAAATTTTGCAATTGCGAAAAATTTTCAAACTGTTTCGCAAAATTGCGAAAAAATTTTGACGCCGGTGAGGTGAACTTATAAGATCCCCGCGTTGTTTTTAGCTACTCAGCCAGAAAAAATTTCCGGTACGTCCCCAATTGACCAAATTTGACCTAAAAATCTAAAATTTTTAACTTTCCCGAGGTTCCCCTAGTCCCCTCCCCAGACTCATGTAAATTCCTGCGACTTCATGTTTATTGCGTGGTAATATTCTATGTCAACGCGTTTAATGACTATAAGACATCCGCTAAATCTATGTGTATCTGAGAGTGTGTAGTGTGCCCAGTCCGAGATATTGCGTCTCGTTTCGTCACACAAAATACGTCTGGATGGGTCTGGGAAAGCACTAGTCCTGTACGCTATATATATCGGAGTGTTCAGTTATGCGTCACATATTCTACACCTACAGCAAAACTTTCGGGCCCTTTGATTTTTTTCCAGTGGGACCACAGAACCAAAGGACTAATGTAAAATTCTTGTCAGGAAAAAAATCGAGGGGGAGGAATTCCCTATATCGTCCCCTGCTACGCCGCTGCGTGAATATGATGTTCAGTGCAATAAATAACACAAAAAGTTTTTGCGAAAAAAATTTGGTTTTGCGAAAAAAATTTTAATCTTTTCGCAAAATTGCGAAAATTCGCCAGCGAAAAAAAAACCCAGAATTTGCCCAAAAAAGTGCCATTTTTACTGAATTTTGTATAAATTTTCGGCCCGGCCCCTCGATTTTTTTTGGGGGGGGGGGGGGGGTGAAACCCCCCCATCCCCCCAGCCTCATACATGTATGGTTTGCAGGGCGGTTGGTCTCTGTTGATGCTCTGCACCAGCAATGTCTACGTGCTGATCAACTATACCATTTTTGCCGAATCGCTAATGGTGGGCTTTTCGGTCGCCGGGTTGCTATGGCTGCGATACAAACGACCCGATATGCCAAGACCGATTAAGGTTGGCACGTTTGGTCTGATAAAGTTATTTGATGCTTTTACTTTTTAAGTGATTAAATAGTAATTATAGTTTATATTGATTTCGTTAAACTGTAAATAAAAACATTGTAGAATGTAGATCAAGCTTGAAACGTTAGAACACGGGGAAAATTGTTCTAGTTGGTTGATTGTGACACAGGTGTGAAATATTTTTTGAAATTATTCGACAATTCTTTTTTTGACACTTTCTCGGCCTTATCACCTATGACTTTTCAAACTTTATGGTGTGATACCAAAGAAAGAAAGAATCTTTATTCGTTTACAGCTAGATTTTTATACTACATATAGTCAAAATCAACAGGTGATAAATTATAATACAGTAGAAATTTTTGTATGAGTAACCGTACGTGGTATATAATTAGTTATTTATAACGGCGTCTATGCCGAAAAAGTGAGTCACGCTACGTATCAGGGTCATCCTAGAGCAAAAATCGGGCAACACTGCATTTTTGGCGATTTTTAGTTGATTAGCTAATTTTATAGATTCGATGATGTTCTATCGCATTAGGATAGTTAATTTTATAGCAAAAATAGATTAAAGTGCAAAAATCTACTAATATTTTTCTTGACTAAAAAACAATCATCATCATCACGTAATGTTTTTCAGCTTTGAAGGGTTGGATTCTCTCAGGGTTGAATTCTTTTCTAGGGTTCAATGGATTCTTTCCTAGGGTTGAATTCTTTTTCTAGGCGTAAATCTTGAATCTTGATTTTTTTCTGCGAAGAGCTGGCCACAGATCTGAGTCGCTGGCGAGCGCTTGTGCGGGATATGCAGATAGAAACATTGTGACCGTATGGTGCGATGTCCACCGAAACGGAGGAAAGTAAAAGAAAGCAAGTATATAAGTAAATCTTGAATAAACTATTTTGTTGTTTTTTCAGCTGCACATTTCCCTACCGATCGTGTTTTTCCTGGTGTCCCTTTTCCTGGTCATTTTCCCCTTCTTCGTCTCGCCCTTCGAAGTCCTCATGAGTCTCCTCATCATCCTGACCGGTATCCCCGTCTACCTGTTCGGCGTCGTCTGGCAAAACAAGCCCGACCCGCTCATGGCTGCATGGTGTAAGACTAAAGCCCGTTTCATACTTGTCCGTAAGGCCGTGTCCGTAAGAGTAGTTTGATTCATGCTTGGCCGGATGCCCGTAACAAGTTGTCCGAAAGTGTCCGTAACAGCTGTCCGGATGTCCGGAGGACAAGTTGAGTGCAGCTCAACTCAACTTTTGTCCGTGTCCGTAAGCAACCAGCCAAATAAATAAAAGCTCTCTTAGTCACATGTGTGTGCGTTAACATAAAATTTCTCCGCGCATTGCAAACTTTGGCTAAATTGGTTGTAATTTCAGCAGCTCAGTAGCTTCATTTTAGTGTGCTTAAAACGTTTTTATTATTGATTTTTTCAAACTTGCATTTTTACAGGCTTGGTACGCTGCAGAATGTGTAGGCGTTATTTTATATGCATACTCAGTGTCCGTAGAGTGTCCGTAGAAGTATGAATTAATGCTGCTTACGGACACGCACACGGACAAATGTTACGGACAACCTTTCGGACACGGCCACGGACTCGGACACGGACAATTACGGACAGTTCCAGACTACTATGAACTAGGCTTTATTGGGACAAGTTTGATGGGGTTTCTTTGTGTCCAAGTCTTTTTCTTTCGCCCTTTCTCGACTCCTTTGGAGGGCTAGCTTAAAAACTCTGCAAGAATATCTGATTTGGCACTGCCTGGTTTGGTGATCCCTAATTTTTGTTGAGATAGTTGAGCCAGGTTCACACTAATTGTCCGTGTCGTTTTTTGTCTTTGTGCTATTTACAGACAACTTATACTGACATACTGATTATAGCAATTCTTCGCATGAACCGACTTGGGGATCAAATCTGTGAATTTATAGCAATCTCATGCCATATTATGTCTGTGTTATTGATTACGTCCTTTTTTCCGATCTACGGCTGTCAATTTAATACACGACTATATACTTGAATAGACTCTGTATAAAAGAAAATGTTTTTTTACAGGCAGCGTATCAAAAGGCGTCCAGAAAATGTTCTATTGCGTGCCAGAGGATCAGCAGGTTGACAAAGAATTATGAGTTGCCACGGGTTTTGACCAATGGCGGTCCAGCTCTGTCTCACGTGACCTCGTCAGCTTCAGTTTGATTGGTTAATACTATTATTGGGCTCATTCATTTACCGGATTAAAGGGCTAATTTTAAGCTGACTGGACGGTTTTAAGGCCAGTTTACACGACCAAACTTGCACCAAACTTACGCCAAACCAAACTTGCTCCAAACTGAAGGTTTGGTCCAAATTTGCACCAAACTTGGCATTCACACGACCAAACAATCACCAAACCAAACTGCCCCAAACTTAAAGCAAATTTGCACCAAATAGCCAATCAGAAGCCACCACAGCAACGAGCGCGCATTTAAACTTTTAGTTCGAATTCGAGTCTTTTAGTAGAAGCAAAGCACAATTTTTGTGTTTAAACGTTAAAATTAAGCTCTTCTACCTACAATTGTATTGTCCTTGTACCAAGTGAGACGAAAATATTGGCGATTTTTAAAAATTTTGGCCCAAATTCAGGTAGAGTTTAAATTTGATATGTAGAAATACCTGATATACCCTCACTCGTTCGGCGTCCCCCCACAGCTTAGGTTCATGCCTTCGTTCATGTAGAGGATATATAACCCTTATAACTGTAGCCTTTTTCAAGAAGTAATGGTCTCAGCAAGTCCGCGATAGAACCCGGTACCGGTTTAGTAAAACCACTTTTGCGAAATCCACCCATTACGTTTTCTGCTTTTTTCGTCATTATGTCTTCTATCATGTTAGCTTTGAATAGACATTTCTTATTTACCTTTGGTTCATAATTACTATTTACCTAGAACTCATGCACCAACGCTGAACAGTTTCAGTAAAACTCATTAAGCAGATAATATCGAATGCATGGTACTTTATAACTTATTATCAGACTATTATTGTCCGTAACATACACTCATCAATTGGAACATATATACCTGTAAATTGAGAAACATGGGTTTTTGTAGTAATTTGGATCTTTGACTTGGCACAAAAATTCGTGTTCTTTGTAGAAATTAATCAGTGCAATCGCATTATTAATGCCCCACAGATTCTTCTCAGCAGCCATTGTGTTACAAAAAAACTCAGCTAGTAAAAATCAATATCGTAGGCCGACGACGCTTGTACATATAAACAATGCTGGGAAAATGTCGCTGTGCAGTTGAATACTTCAATTTGATTGGCTGTTTGGTCAGGTCCACCAAACTAGAGTCGGCAGTTTGCTCTGAGTTTGGAGTGAGTTTGGAGCATGTTTGGTGTGTATTCACACGACCAAACTCACACCAAACTTACACCAAATTCGAGTTTGAAGCAGGTTTGGTTTGGCGTGAGTTTGATGCAAGTTTGGTCGTGTAAACTGGCCTTTAGAATAATTGTGCGTAAAATATCATTCTGAAACCTCCGGGCTAAACGGGCTTTACTTTTAGCGCGCTGCTTTTTAGTCAGACTAAATTTAACCTTATTGACTATGCACACGTTTATATTAAATCCGTTTAGTCCAGTGGTAGTCTGAGAATGGGTTCGCACTAAAGTTAAGCCGCTGACTTATTTTTAATCTTTTTAGTCCGCTTAGTCCGATATGCCATTCCTTACCCTCCGACTAGAATAAGACCAGTCTGTTTAATCCGGGAAAGGAATGGGCCCTATTATTATTATGTTGATAAAATCATCTCTTCATATTTTTCTTGTTTTGTAATTGTTAAAGCATTATGCTTATGTAATATGTATATTTTTAATCCGTATTTTCGAGTTGAGTTGAATAAATTGAATAAGTGAATAATTTGATTTATTTACTCGAAATGGAAATTGATTAATTATTATTTAATATCAATAAGTAGACTGCTTGAATTGAGATGAGAAACCAAAACAAATTTGAATTTAAGAAAATTAGAAAGTTGTGTACAAAAAGGGGAATTTAATGTTTATGTATGAAAAAACTGAAAAATGAAATAAAAAATATTTCAATTAATACTAACGTACTACTTATCATTACAACATTATTGCATGGTAAAGTGCTGTGTCACAAAAATTCTTGTATTACTTATATACAGTTTGGTCGAAAATTGCTGTTGTTTGTGTAGTTATATAAATTTGAAAAAAGTGTCAATATTGTATTGTACTCTTGCGCTGTAAACCAACGTTAAGATTGTGAGTCATTGCTCATATTATTGTATAAATCAATACTGTATGTCAAATTTTTTTGATTGAATTCTTTTTCATAGTATATATATTTTGCAAAAACTATTTTTCACACTCATAGACTTTAATAAAGTATAAAACAGTCAGAATTTGATATTTTTATGATTAGGCAATTATACATTGTGCATATATTTGACATAAGTATATAAATTTGACTGTCTACTAGTTGGTACAAAAGTGGATTCACACTTTATTCGTCCGTAATCAAATTTTGTAAATACATCTCTATAAATTTTTACTAAAATATTTTTTGCATTTTTTAACATTTTTTCTCACTGATCTACGCAAAAAAAACATAATATATCGTATATTTAGAGTAGTTTATGTGCACCAGCTTACGGATGCGGATAAGTATGAAACCAAGGTCTTGTACAAAACTAGATTTTGCGGATTATATTTAAACGTTGCGCTGTTAATCCAATAAGTTTAAATTTAATCCGCTAAATCTGGTTTTGACAAGGGCCCCTGTCTAAGCTCAAGTGATACACTGGTCACGTAATATTGGCCTAGAGAAGTCGTCTTGTTAGCTTTGAAGCAGCCTTTTTTGTTTGTTTTTTCGTTAACTAATTTTATTCTGTAATAATATTTATTTTGTTTTTTCGTATCTATTATGTATTTGTTTGTTTTGGAAAATGATTCCTGACTATCGTAATAATATATATGTAGCCCCGACTTTATTTTGAGCAAAGGTTTGAAGATTTCTGAGAAAAACCGGATCAAATTGTAATCTTATGTTCAAATTTTAGATTCAAATTCCGTCTTAAAAATTGAAGACTTGCTCCGAAAATCTGGTCTTTTCCCTGTGCACTAAGAGTACATCATGATGTCGGTATGGTTTTTAATCCTGTTAAAAATGTAATTTTAATAACATTTTTAATACTTAAGAGTGCAATACTAAATAAGCAGAATTAAAATAAGCACGCTCATCCTTTTAAACTTACGGGCGGAATAAATTAAAATATAAAAGCTTTGTATTACTTTTTATTTATAAAAACTTTTTTATGTAGTAACTTTTTGTATTCCTACGAATTTTATTTTTAATGGCTAAAATAATAACTTTTATGTTTAAGAAATGGATACGGCTGCAGATGCATATACCCTTTGTGCACACGTGCCACACTTCTTTACCGGACTGAACGGTTTAAAAATCATGCCACTTCTCAACGACTAGACTTTGCAAACTTTCCTTTTGTCGTGCTTATTTTAGTCAGAGTAAACGAACTTGGGGTGGATTTCACTTAGGCGGTAACTGGTACTACTATATAGCCTTTTATAGCCTTCCATAAAAACACCTAAAAACGCAATCAGCCCCTTTACAAAACTGATAGAAAACTTTTCTTTTAGACCGGTTGTACTGCACAGTGATAGTTTTGGATTGAGTTGGGAGTCTAAACTATATCCGTTTTAAACTTTGGACTAACAGTCCAGTCCGTTTTATCCGGTAAAAAAATGGGCCAGAAAAAAGTTTTTGCGTAAAAATTGCCTTTAAAAATTCCTGCTTGGTTTGTAAGTAATTTTGTGCTGTGGCTTTTTTCCCTCGCTAGTCTGCGTAGACGTCACATTTTTTAGATTTAATTTTTCTATTTTAAATTTTAGTCTCAAAACGTGATTTTAAGTTAGTTTATATTTTGTCAGTGTTATGCAAAAAATGTACCTCAATAACACTACATAATAAGATATTTAAGTTCTTTTAATTTTTAGGGCCTTTTTAAAAATTAGGTCAACTGAATTAGACCAACTATATTATCTCTCATAGCTCTGAAAAAGTTCTCAAAATTGTCAGTGAAATTTTTCAAGATTGTCAGAAATGGTTTGCAAGATTTCATAAACCTAAGTTGACTATAAAATTGTGACAGTTTATTCATACATAGTTGATCTAATTTATGAAAACGTTTTTGCGGCGTTTCCATAAATTAGATCAGTTTAACTATCATAACTGTATATTCAACTTAGCTGTATGCAATTTATCAAAACACAATCAAACTATTTTTTGGGAATTTTGACAAATGCTATGTTTAGTATACCAGTAAACATAGTCAAGCTATAGTAGTCGATCTAATTTTGAAAAGGTTTCCACGAGATAATATGTGGGACTAATTAATGGAATTTACCTATTTTGTATTCGCTTTAGCTTTTATTTCTCAACCTGAAATGTACGAATTATATAGGCTGGGTTGTTTTTTAAAAAGGTTTTTGGAGTATGCTTTTGGTGTTTAATTTTACAAACTGCTGAACAGTCGAACTTCTGAACATTTAGTACAAAAAATTTAGCTTTTTAATATTGAACACTGAAAAGGCATTGCTAAATTTATTTCAATTAAAAAAGTGTTTGCGATTAAACCTTTGATAGAAAGTTTTTCTTAATTAGAGACTGCTCTGTGGAAAATTGCGTGAAATTTTGATAAAAAATTAATTACCGATTCGCTTGTGTTTGCAAGTACGGATTCTCTTTGGACCCTTTCATAAATTAGACTAACTGGATCAGAACTTGCCTTTGATAACTAATTCAAATCATCTTAATAATAGTTTTAATCGTTGATTTTTATGAACTTTTGTTTATCCTATGCTGAATCATTGAAGTTAATCTGGTTAGTCTAATCCAGTTGATTCAATTTATGATAAGAACCTAAGAGTCGAATGTTTTGAAGAGCTTATGATGGGTGAAAGTGAATTCTGCGCTTTGGCGATAAAAGTGGTTGGTTTTCAAAAAACCAATTTTCATCAACAATTTTTTTGTTTAAAGCGGATGTTTTAGATTTACAAATTTGTTTTTCAGCAGATTTTTCGGGAGATATTATTTAATTCAAAATGTTTTAATAATCTTTTTAGAAAATTTATACTTTTAAATTATTGTAACCGCTGAAGTATGAATTCGCCAAGTGCTTTTAACTGAATCGATTTTCTGTTCACGGGTGCGCATTGTGTAATGTTGTGTCCATGTCTGACTGACTAGAGTCTGATCAAAAAATGCTGAACCCTGAGAGAAAACTGGTTGGCGTGTCTTTTGCAACTTCGCAAGACATTTGTTGACCAAGATTCGCTAAATGTGCCTAATTCTGGAATCTGTCCAATCACTTTCTTTTCTAATTAAATAGAATATGTATCGTAATGAAATAAACTAAAGTCTGACCGAAAATAGCTGCACCACTTGAGAAAACGAAACATGTGAGTTCATTACGAAAAGAATAGATTTTGACTGTCAAGTGTCAAGAGTACAGCAAGTAGTCGCAGAAATCATGACACTAAAATAAGTAGCGCATCTATTTTTTGTCAGACTGTATAGCAAATTGGCAATCACGTGTTCCAGTTTTGGGCGGGACTTTTCTTGTAACAGATTAAACGGATTAGATTAAAATTTATATCATACCTGTCTTGAAAAAACAGTGCAGTAACTAACGTCAATAACTAAGTGCACGCTGCTAGATTCACAGCGTGCATTAGTTATTGCACTGCTGTCGGCGTGTATGTCAGTTATTGACTTATCGCACTGTATATTTCAAGACAGGCATATTATAAGAACGTTATAATACTTTGTAGTGTGCACTCAGTAACCATTCGCACTGGCACGTGAAGCCCGCGTGCATGAACTCGTGCGCTCCTCTACATCGTGCTTTAACTTACACTTGTTTAACCAGTAACTCGAAAAATCTATTTTTAATTTTGACATACTTCTCATAGTAAATAATTGGAACACTTCCTGGTGCACGAAATTTATTTCAAGAATGTTTATTTCACGGTTTTAGGCGAACACACCCATTTTATATCTCCGGTCCATGATTTTTTTATCAGACATTACATTACAAATTCTGCGTAACACACTCGCATATATAATCTTGAGAGTTAGCGACAGAATATACGTCAATAGAAAAGCTAGAGGCATAATTTGTATTTTCTTATTAATTATATAAATATTTGCAAAGTTACTGTTTTTTACCAGATTTTTATTGAAGGGTTATTATTATTATTAACTATTTTTAAACTCTTTGTTGTATTTTAAATAATTTTCCAACTTTCTATATATTTGTTTTTGTAACAAATCTTTTCATGCTGTGAATTCATGAACTAGTAATCCTGTTTGTTTGTAAAATTTTCCAGTTAATCGAAGTATAATATTTTAATCTGTACAAATGAAAAGATTTAGTTGTTTGTTGTTTCTTTGAATTGCCATGTTTTACCGTTAGCTTATGTGTAATTTTGTGTATTGTTAAAAT
>JASANF010014334.1:0-37386 GCA_030248245.1 Trissonchulus sp. WLG1_4 | reverse complement strand
TACTTGTGAATACATGGCCAGGCTTTGATGAAAGCTAGCAAGGAATAATAAGCCACATAGTCGCAGGGGTCTGGGGGGGGGGCAGCCCCCAGAAAAAATTGGGAGAAATTTTTTATTTTTAGGCCGAAGTTGGTCAGTTGGAATTGGAAATGTATCCAAAAAATTTTTTTTGCGGACCATAAAGCCGGGTTTACACGAAGCAATTTTCACGCAATTTCCACGCAATTTTTTTCACGCAATTTTCAAGCAACTTCAGTTGCGTGAAAATTGCTTCGTGTAAACAAGCAAAATTTGAAGCAATTTTCACGCAATTTTCAAGCAATTTTGACGCAACTAAAATTTAGCAGTCGATCTCTGCGCGACTGCCACAAGCAATTTTTCACGCACCTACCAATCAAATTTCGGCTGGTAGTCACGAGGATAGCTGAGAGCACAGTTCGCTAGCACAACAAATATATACATATATTCCAATGCGCCTGTTGTTTTTTACTAACGCACACGCATCTACATACAAGGGCGTAGCCAGGGGGGGAATGGGGTGCGAAATTTTTTTCAACTGAAATTTGAAATTTGGTTTTTATGGTCCGGGGCGGAAAAATTATTCGATACGCGTCCAACTAACTGACGTCGACCTAAAAATTAAAAATTTTATAGTTTTTTAAAAAAATAAGCAAAATCTGAGCCTTCACGTTTGAGCGGGCGTTCAAAATACTGTATTTTGATTGGTAGTTGCGTGAAAATTGCGTGCTCATTGCGTGAAAATTGCTTCGTGTAACAGTGTATTTTCACGCAATTTGCAAGTTGCTTGAAAATTGCGTGAAAGCCTAGTTGCGTGAAAATTGCTTCGTGTAAACCCGGCTTAAGGCTTGATGTCACCACTTGATCTTATGTTGGGCAAAGGCGTACCCAGGGGGGAAGGTTCTAATTCTTCCCCCCACCCGAAATTTTTTCCCAGTGATTTTTTACACTAGGGTCCCCCCTCTAATTTTTAAGCCGGGTTTACACGAAGCAATTTTCACGCAACTAGGTTTTCACGCAATTTTCAAGCAACTTGCAAATTGCGTGAAAAAACACTGTTACACGAAGCAATTTTCACGCAATAAGCACGCAATTTTCAAGCAACTAGTTGCGTGCAATTTTCACGCAACTACCAGTCAAAATACAGTATTTTGAGCGCCCACTCAAACTTGAAGGCTCAGATTTTGCTTATTTTTTTAAAAAAAACTATAAAATTATAATTATTAGGTCGACGTCGGTCAGTTAGTTGGACGCGTATCGAATAATTTTTCCGCCCCGGACCATAAAAACCAAAAGGTGACCCTTACGTGAAATTTCGGGCCCCATTCCCCTCCTGGCTACGCCCTTGTAGATGCGTGTGCGTTAGTAAAAAAACAACAGGCGCATTGGAATGTATGTATATATTTGTTGTTCTACCGAACTGTGCTCTCAGCTATCCACGTGACTACCAGCCGAAATTTGATTGGTAGTTGCGTGAAAATTGCTTGTGGCAGTCGCGCAGAGATCGACTGCTAAATTTTAGTTGCATGAAAATTGCGTGAAAATTGCTTCAAATTTTGCTTGTTTACACGAAGCAATTTTCACGCAACTGAAGTTGCTTGAAAATTGCGTGAAAAAAATTGCGTGGAAATTGCGTGAAAATTGCTTCATGTAAACCCGGCTTAAGATCACAACAGTTTTTGCTGACAAAAGTTGCGTAAATTTTTAGCAAAAAACTGAGCACATTATGTATGTGGGTCGAACCCTCGAAGTATCTACAACTTGTGGACTAGCACTTTTGACCACTCGACAACGCTAATTCGATGGGTAGCGATGCTTACTTATAACTATGTAGAAGGAAAGTACAAAACAGACATCAGACTAGACGATCAAGTGATTAGCATGTGTATTGAGTTTAAAAAAATTACCAAACAAAAGTTCTTATAATCACAAATTTTTGACAACTCAATAGTCAACTTCGCGTGTTAATTATATTCGCTGTGGCTGCTACTTTTACACTATGCAGTTGCAGAGTTTATTCTCTAGAAGGTTTACCACTACACTACTTCAACAATACAATCATATGAGCCACTTACGATATGTTGTGAATGCGTTAAGCTGAGCGGCTTCCAGTAAAAATAGGTACCACGACCAAAAATTACGGTTGTTTACAGCGTCGGAGGAAAAAAATTAAATTTGACAACAATTTTGGTTAATTAAAACATCAATTAAAATATTTCTTAAATTATCTTACCGTAAATAAAAAAGTTATAAAAAAGTATAGATTCAAAATTTTGAATAAAAGTTATAATTTAAGTTAAAGTTAAGAAATTGGCGGAATTTAAGTTAAAGTTAAAGTATGGGTGCTTGAATTTAAATTAAGTTAAAGTTAAAGTAAGACCCTTAACTTTTTTGAAGTTAAAGTTAAAGTTAAAGTAAGACCCCTAACTTTTTTAATTTTAGTTAAAGTTAAAGTTTAACTTTTTTGCCCTATTATGAATATATTATAAATATTATTAAACTTATTTTTACATTAAGGAGGGTGAACTAACCTGCTTAACATTAGGTGAACATTTCTTAAATATGTACACTTTATTTTTAAATACTTTTTGTGTTTTTAAAACATGCTTCCCTCTTTACCCGAATTTAAAATCACAAATTCAATTTTTGTTATGACAAAGTTATTTGTTTGTTGTAACAAAACCTGTCACTACATGCCGCAATAAAAGGAGCTTTTGTGGAAGGAGGGGCTTAAAAATTGTTTTTAAATTCATTTATGTTTCACCAAAACCTAAAATGTTAATGTAAATTCACCAACCTCTATAATTTCTTTGCTTAATTCAAATGACACAACGACAAAGCTAATACCTTTTCTCATTTTTTTGTTGGTTACCCTCGACAAAAGTACTGGACTTGAAAGCCAGCTGAAGGAAACAATGACGACAATTGAATGAACGATGAATGGTCCAACCAACTTTTGATTTAGTGAGAATAAAAAGTGGCAGAAATAAACTAAAACGTTTAGTAACAATAAACAAAATGTGCCACTAACCAGAAAACAAAATAGTGTTTTTACAGTAACTGTTTTGAACTAGTATTCTTATTAAGTTAACTGTATAGAATCATCCGTATGCGCAAGAGTTCATAGCTTTGTTTTCCTTAAATAAACAGGTTTTGGCCAACCTGAGCAGCTATGATTTTGCTCCAATTCCCGATGCCGATACCGGCGCCAATGGCTGCCTGGTGCTGACTATTAACGCAGTTTCCTACAGCTAATAACCAGCACGAATGTGTTTTCGGAATACTAAAGTTCATGTTTCTCGGGTCAACATGAAAAACTCCTTGTAAAAATCAAATCAAAATTTAACAGAAATGTGAACGGATTTATAAACAGTGTAGATAGAACAAACACATAAACTCCAAATAATATACAGTTGATATTGTCGAAAACGACTAGAGTTTAATGTAAACACAGACCCGCAGTTAAACATCAGTTTTTTTGAAAGAATTAAAATTATCCTAAAATTTTTACGCGGCAGGGTCATACTTTGTGTAAGTACTGAATTTTGACAGCAGAAAAATGCTGAAAAAGTTTGCATGAACCTACTGCTTGTTATGAAAAGGGTATTATCCTTGGCAGCCGTTCATGCTGCAAAATTTTAGTGAAAAGATTTCAGCAATTTATGTGTAATTATTCAGTAAGTGTTATCACTGAACTTTATGTTTTACTACCTAATAATGATATTATGCACATTTCATTTGGTCTGTAGTTACTTTGGATACATCAGTACTGTATTGTCGATTTCAAATAGAAAAAAACTACCTGCTGTGAAGCGTAAGAAAAGAACTTCATGAATCTGCGTGGTCGAGTGGTTAGTGAGTTAGGTTCGTAAGCGTAAGGTGGCTTCATCGGATCCTAGTGAACCTCTTTTGTCATACCTTTGCATCTTTCATTTATCAACATGCACGAGAGCTGCACTACAAGGTCGCTGCATTACAACTTTACAAGGCATTTCAGGGGTGACAGATGCAAATCACTGACAGAAGACGTGCGAAACACACTCCGCACATTAACACTTTAACGTTAACACTGCATTAAGATTCCAGAATCAGAATTAAAGACCTGTTGGGCTGTGGCCCAACAGGAAAAAAAGAGCACAGTTCTGAGAGAAGTTTCGAATACCCACAATAGACCTGGGGCAGCAAAGTTTCTTGAAGGCGACTTTTTGTTTAAACATGTCAAAGGCCAGAGTAATGTAACTTTTAATTTCATTTGTTAGCCAGAAGTAAATAAATTTATTAGTTTTTTTAAGTTTTTTTAAAAATAAATAAAAAATTCGTTATTAATCTTAATAAACAATTCATGTGTAATTTATTCAATCACGGTTCGGCTCAGCGTCAGATTAATTAAAGACGTTTTTTTGAATTCAAATAAAAAACTTAACCCTTTGACTCGCATTGGGAACCTCAGGTACCACACATGGTGGATGCCGTAAAAGAGGCTATAAATCTTGGCTAGCTTATTCTAGTCAACTGATCTTCGACTTGTTTTTTCAGAAATTGCAGATCTTTGCATTTATGGGCCCAATTTTAGTCCTGCTGCCACACAACAAAACCTATGCTTGATTAAGCACTGTGAAAATTTGACTTTTTTTCATCGCAAAAGTAGTATTTTCTTTCCAGCCTCATTATGATATTTGATCGCAACTCTGGCAGTCTGCTTTTTGTGCATCAGATAGAGCGGAAATTGTAGTTTATTTTTAGCTGTCAACTATGATAGGCGCACGGTTGCTGTGTTAATACTCTAGGGTGAGGTACATATTATGCCTGAGCGATGGCGCAAAATTTGCACAAACTTTCATCTTTGAGCGCTTATAACACAAAAACGGTGCGTCCTAGACCCTTAGTCGAGTGATTATGTTTTGTTCACCATTAAATTGTCTATCGAATCGTGGTTTCGCCAGCTCTCTACGACGCACGTAGCTCGAGCAATGGCCGTAAAACTGGAAGGTGTCAAAGTTTGGCTGCCTAGATAGAGAACCTCTGGTCGTCAAAGGGTTAACCAGTGTATCGTGAATTGCCGATTTGGCAGAAATTTCGGTACAGTTCAACTTTTTTAGTAAATTCTGTTTCAAATTGCTTATTTTTGAGCTTTTGGACCCACAATTTTACTTATCAGTTTTTCCTATAACCCTTTGACTCGCATTGGGAACCTCAGGTACCACACATGGTGGATGCCGTAAAAGAGGCTATAAATCTTGGCTAGCTTATTCTAGTCAACTGATCTTCGACTTGTTTTTTCAGAAATTGCAGATCTTTGCATTTATGGGCCCAATTTTAGTCCTGCTGCCACACAACAAAACCTATGCTTGATTAAGCACTGTGAAAATTTGACTTTTTTTCATCGCAAAAGTAGTATTTTCTTTCCAGCCTCATTATGATATTTGATCGCAACTCTGGCAGTCTGCTTTTTGTGCATCAGATAGAGCGGAAATTGTAGTTTATTTTTAGCTGTCAACTATGATAGGCGCACGGTTGCTGTGTTAATACTCTAGGGTGAGGTACATATTATGCCTGAGCGATGGCGCAAAATTTGCACAAACTTTCATCTTTGAGCGCTTATAACACAAAAACGGTGCGTCCTAGACCCTTAGTCGAGTGATTATGTTTTGTTCACCATTAAATTGTCTATCGAATGGTGGTTTCGCCAGCTCTCTACGACGCACGTAGCTCGAGCAATGGCCATAAAACTGGAAGGTGTCAAAGTTTGGCTGCCTAGATAGAGAACCTCTGGTCGTCAAAGGGTTAACCAGTGTATCGTGAATTGCCGATTTGGCAGAAATTTCGGTACAGTTCAACTTTTTTAGTAAATTCTGTTTCAAATTGCTTATTTTTGAGCTTTTGGACCCACAATTTTACTTATCAGTTTTTCCTATAACCCTTTGACTCGCATTGGGAACCTCAGGTACCACACATGGTGGATGCCGTAAAAGAGGCTATAAATCTTGGCTAGCTTATTCTAGTCAACTGATCTTCGACTTGTTTTTTCAGAAATTGCAGATCTTTGCATTTATGGGCCCAATTTTAGTCCTGCTGCCACACAACAAAACCTATGCTTGATTAAGCACTGTGAAAATTTGACTTTTTTTCATCGCAAAAGTAGTATTTTCTTTCCAGCCTCATTATGATATTTGATCGCAACTCTGGCAGTCTGCTTTTTGTGCATCAGATAGAGCGGAAATTGTAGTTTATTTTTAGCTGTCAACTATGATAGGCGCACGGTTGCTGTGTTAATACTCTAGGGTGAGGTACATATTATGCCTGAGCGATGGCGCAAAATTTGCACAAACTTTCATCTTTGAGCGCTTATAACACAAAAACGGTGCGTCCTAGACCCTTAGTCGACTGATTATGTTTTGTTCACCATTAAATTGTCTATCGAATGGTGGTTTCGCCAGCTCTCTACGACGCACGTAGCTCGAGCAATGGCCATAAAACTGGAAGGTGTCAAAGTTTGGCTGCCTAGATAGAGAACCTCTGGTCGTCAAAGGGTTAAAGAATGGACTCAACAAAAAATCTCAGCATTTATTTTTTTATTTTAAAATATCACTAAACGATCTTTTATCATACCTTATTGCCAAAATGTAACTAAGTGCGGACGTTTTAAAATAATACAGGGAAAAGGTCATAAAATTTCAGAAAAACTTCACGTAAATTTATGAGATGTCATTAGACGCTTGGCTTATCATCATAAACTGAAGTTCAGCAACTGGTTTCTTGTAAATTAACGTTACTGAATTAAACACATTAAAATACTACCTTCCAGAAAAAACGGTTACGAAATTTATCAAATTTTGATCGTTGATAATAAAAAATATGTTGACCGGATTTGCCAAAATGTGTAAAAGAAAACATTTGTCGTATCACTCTGACCCAAGCCTCCTATATTATTTTTTTAGGTAGTTGGAAAAATATATACATATTTTTTGCCTAATTTTCATGTTTCAAATCATATCTTGCACTTAAAGTCCAGAATTTTTTTGCTTAGAAACAAAGAAAAGAGCATAATTTGTTTAGCTGCTGACAAGCAATAGCCTCGTTTTGGTTAACAATTTGCACAACACTGATTATATCTGTGTTGCATCAGTAGGGATACCCCCTACTCGGGGTAGACTTTTCCGCAATGAGAGGACGTCTAAGTTAGCCTAAAAACGCGTTTAAGCGAACCTATTCACACGTCACAGTACGTCACGTTACGTATTTTATGTACTTTCCAAATTGGCGGTATTCGCGCATGAATAAGCGCTCCGCATTATGCTCTATGGTTTTTATAACAATAGAAAGGCTGCCAGCGATTTAATATACCTAAATTGTAGGCTTACACGTTTTTGAGCGATGACGTGTCGTGTGAATAGGCTTCTATTCATATTTCTATAAAATATACTTTTTACGCTAAAAGCGTCAGTTAAATTTAATATTTAAATTTATTATTTTAATCGGTTCCGCATTTTGCATAATAGTTCGTAAAGGGGGACTTAGCCTGAGTTCAAATTGGCCGCATAGAAATTTATATATTCTACTCTTGTGTGACTGGCTCAAGTCAGTCGACGAATTTCACGAAGACGGGGGGAGGCGCGCTCACGCTTGAAACGGGGTTAGGTAGTGAGGTGTGCGCGCTAGTGAGGACTAGGGCTAGGTCCCCTGAGTTAGATTCTATGTTTTGAGCTAGCTTTTTGTTATTTTCTCTTGTTAAATTACGGTTGTTATTTTTATGCTGAATAAAAGTTTCAAATTTTAAATAAAATTCTGAACCTATAAACTGCCTCCTTAGGGCTTCCTAGGGCCTTTTGACGGTAGTAGCCCTTGGAGGGCTTTGTGGCTATTTGTTGGGGAATTCGTGCGTGAGCCCCGGACCTAGTTAGGGCAGATTTTGAGCAATTGAGGGCACTTTGCCCCGGTTTTCACCCGTTGTGACGCGTTCCACTTGGGCTCGGGCGCGTGGCCAATTCTGCCCTGGCCCTCGCCTTCCAAGGCCTAAAGTTCCAAGAGCCCCGTGGTTCGCGTTATAACATCTGCACTCATGCAAAAAATACATTTGAATGTTCAAGTTTAAATTCAAGATTCAAAGATCAAGATCATTCAAATTTACATTTCCGTAAAAAAACATACTAATACAGACAAAAACTATACGGACGAATATAAATAAAATTACGCCGTACGGTCAAGCATAGATAGAATTCCATAGGTTTTGTTTAACATTAACCATTTTCCTAAGTAGCGGCCCTTTTTTTGCCAGTTAAGACAAAAGCGTCGCTTAATGGACATACGTCAAAGTGCAAATTTTTGGCAAAATTAACGTTGCTTCTGAAGTTTCACCGCAACATGTGAGGTCGCAGCTGTGTCTAACCTTAAAATTAGGGTCACCTGTCTGAAATGTGTCTAATTATTGAGAAAAACAGCCGAACCATTCTTTAAATTGTTAAATGTGATACAAGTATATGCTTTATAATTAATATGAAATAATCCTTCAGAAGCATTACATTGTTTTTGGTTTAGTACAGTAAGCCTCAGTAATTCGTAAAATGTTTTCTTGGCTTAAAGGCTTTTCTACCGCTACGATTGCATTTGAAATACTAAAGCTATTGCTTTTGCGTATTATTCCTAGCTTTGTTTTCCTCAATAAAAAAATAAACTGGATGTTTCCATGCTTTTTTATACACTAGAAGTTTATACCTACTTCTTAAAGCATAGCATATTAATGGAATTAATTTTGCGGAAATAGCTAATTTTACGCCTTAGCTTTTCTAACTGTTTAATGTTCACCTAAACTAACTTTTTTGTTAAATCGGCAGGTCCACAATTTCTCACTAAATTTGTAAAATAATATTATACTTCTTAATTACATACACCATACTAAAAATATTAGGATAAAAAAATATTCTTAGTCTCAGCTCAACTGACCAATATTAACTAGCGTTTTTTACGTTTTAATTATATTAAAAATGCTTTAATAACAACAGAAAGACTGTATTTACAGACAATAAAAGACAATAACAACACAGCAAAAATTGAGCAAAATGTTGAACGAATGAGTGACTTGGTTATTAGTAAAAAAATCCAAATTGAATTTGGGTCTTTTTTTCAGCTGAGTATGCCCATCGTTGTCATTCATAGAATCGGTTGAGTCGCTGGTTGTGTTTTCAGGCACTTGATTTATCTTCAGAACAATTTCATTGCGCACAAAATCTATAAAAACAAATCAAAAACAAAGACATTGTAGATTATAATGAAGCGAATGGAACCGTTCGTGTTTGACAAAATCATATTGCGTGACTAAAAAGAGTAGAGTACTTTAAAGTAAAATTAAGTAAAATAGTACAATTTTAACGTGTAAAGAATTTAGTTGGAAAACAAAACATTTATAACACTGGACTATTGATATTTGAACTTTATTTGATTGTCATACAAAAGTTGGCATTTGTAGTTGTAAAAAAAGGATAATATGTTGATTTACAAAAAATAGTTTGAAAACTTTAGTTGCGAAAACTCAGCTAGCAACACCTAATACTCACACATTAGTTAGTATTGTACCCCTGCTTCGGTTGAACCGTGCTTCTGATAGTATGTAACTTTAGCTAAATTCTGACCAAAAATGCTGGACCTGAGACTAACCTGTAACTAACAACGAAACAACTGCTTACGAAAAGAACGAATTGCAAGCGTCAAGATTACAGCGAGCAGTCACAAAAATTACGCCACCTGACATTTCTCATAATTTTTGGTTAAATTTTAGTAGATTACATATGTACTATGTTTACCAAAAATTTTGCTCTCAGATTATTCACAAAAGTTTGCAAATACCATCAGTATCACAAATAGAGGATGGATTGAACGGTTGGTTTGGTATTGGCAAAGTTATTTCATCAAACTTTTTGATGAAGCCTTTTGAATGAGCACTGTTTTTTGCCGCCTGAAACAAAAACTGCTGTACATACGCCATAGACAACATGGTTGTGACATTTAAATTATGTAGCTAAACCGATGGCAATTCAAATTCATATCTTAGCTGAATACGCTTTTACAATCAGTGGTGAAATTTTTTTGTTTTACTTTTACCAGCTTAAAAAAATATTAATTAGATGTTGGCTATTTATTTAGTCAGGTTGTTATATGTATTTCAGTTAGTTATTATATACTATGGATGCCTAGTATGTATTCAAGTATCAGAATATACTCATTTCCCTAAGTACTAAACTAATAAACAAATAACATTATAAACAGCAATTATAATATTAAATGTATCAACGTTAGCTGCGTAAAAATGCAGTTAAGCTTCAAAAAACAAAGTCTCATACTAACCACATTAACCACGCCAATGTCCGTAAAACAAGATTCCTCGTAAAGTCCGTTATCAAGCTCCCGCTGCCAAAAATCGCCCAATATGGTTCGATCCTGGCCGGGTCGAAGCGTCTCGATTTTTTGCTGATCAAAATACTGCAACGTATATTCGTGGAGAGTTATGTTGGAACCAAGGTCGTTGGGATCGGAAACCAGTTGTCGCGTTCCGAAGGGGGTGCTGAAATTCAATAAATAAATAAATAAATAAATAAATAAATAAATAAATAAATAAATAAATAAATAAATAAATAAATAAATAAATAAATAAATAAATAAATAAATAAATAAATAAATAAATAAATAAATAAATAAATAAATAAATAAATAAATAAATAAATAAATAAATAAATAAATAAATTAATTAATTAATTAATTAATTAATTAATTAATACAAAAAATTAAACGTATTGTTATGAATATATGTTATAAAAAAGAAATAGAGCCTGTGAGATTTGGGTACTGCTTAGCATTCTCAATGTCGATGCGAGCGGCCAGTGTTGGATTTTTGGAGCTACTTTTCTTTGTTTTTCTGGAATTGGGGTTAGATTTTTCCAACCTACAGATTTACATTATTTAAGTTATATGCTGTTTAATTCTAAGCTTTATATCTATGTTTACAATGCTTATCTTTTATTATTGCAAATTGAAAAATTTAGTGCTTGCAATCGTTCCAATTGTACTGCTTATAACGTGATTATCAGTACATTTAACAAAAACTATAAAAACGACAAAAATTATTATAACTAGAAATACACTTCTAAAACCCGTACGTGCCAATAATTTCCGTGCCCATGACTTTGGCATAAGTCTCTGCCATGACATTAGACGAACAGTGAAGCATATTTGGCAGTTTGGGGAAATAGTTGGTGATAGCAAAACACATCTCCTCATGAGCGCCAAATCCGCCCTAAAATTACAAAAAGATTATTCAAAAAACAGCTTGATACAAGTCGTTTTTCGCAAAAGCTGACGAAACAGTGACTCAAAATTATCGATGGCACAAAACTTAGTATGCTTTATACCTGGCTTTATACCAGGTTTGGCGCTCAGCTCATGCAATAAATAGCAATACCATTTTAATTGTATATCAAAGAGACATCAAAAAAACCTATTTACAATACAGTTCAGCACTTTAATGTGAATGTGTCAAAATTTATGACCATGTCGAATTTCCTATTCACACTAATTTTGTTTTTGACCTAGCTCAGCGAAACTTCAACCGATTTTGATGATCTTGGTATCAATAGAAAGATCTCTCAAAAATCTAGACGTGATTGATCTTCGATTTTTCATTTTTATTTTTGATTTTGCAAAAAATTGATTTTTCAAAAATCAGTCGTGTTTGAGCGACTACAAAAAGTGCTGCGGGCCAAAATTTGAAAATCGAAAAACTTTCACGTCTGCATTTATATTCTTTCTTTCATTGTGCAAATTTTCAACTCAATCGCAAACGGCAGCTGGGGCCCAGGTCCAAAAAAAGTACTCGATTTCGATACGCAAAAATGTAAGGTTTGCCCACACGTTTCACTTTTTCAAAAATTAGACCTTTCCTAGGACTGCATATTTCCGTTGAAAAAATTACAAAAAGCCATACTCAATTTTTTAAGAAATTAAGTCAAAAAATTGACATTTTCGAAGATTTATCAGCTTTGTAGGTTTTTCATTTTGGATTTGCTATTTTCACGGCTAAATAACTCAGCAAAACTTCAACGTATTCTTAAGTTTAATACATCAATTTAAAGCTAAGAAGCCGCATATTTCAATGATATGAGTAATCATTTTATATGGAAACAAAAATTTTTTTGCTACGGCTACAAAATTGTCCAAAAAATTTAAAAAAAAGTTTTATCACAATATGCACATCAAATAAAAGCTATTTTCATTTTGAACAACTTTCCTTCAAGACATTATGGTCAAAAATGCCGCTGAAAAAAATTAAACGCCAAAGTCGGTTCCCCTCAGCGCCACCTTAAATAATTCGTGAATCATCGAATTAAAGTCTGATTAAAAGTTGCTAAATCCTGAGACAAAACAAGTGGCTTTGTTTTTGTGACTACACGCTGTACTCTTGAGAAATGCAAGTTCGTTCAATGAATGATGAATGCATCGTTCTTTTCGTAATGAACCAGTGGGTTTATTTTTCCTGTTGTGCCACAGCACAACAGGTCTTTATTTTTGATTCTGGACAATAACACTGAGCTTGTGTTTACCTTTTGTCAGTTGGTTTGTGTAACCTGTGCTTCAGTCCAACAGCGCGGGCGTCACATGTGGTTTGCAGTGTTTCCTACGTTAGTTCGAATGGGTTCAGTGTTAAATTATATGGGCAGTGAAAACATCTACTTTATGTGCAATTCCATTAGAGATTAGAGTTCGCAACGGGTCGAGATTTTATAACCCGACCCCACCCTACCCGAGCAATTGTCTAACCCGACCCGAACCGACCCGACCCGACCCGACCCGACCCGACCCGACTTCTACTGAAGCTGCTATGTATGTATAGAAACGCTTGAGATTTTCTTATCACTTTTTTGTTTCCAGTTTTTTATATATTTCGTATGTTTTGATAAGCTACAGCACAGGGTATGGGGGGGTCTGGGGAGAAAGCCCTCTCCAGATTTGAGATTCCGGGACAAGCCCCCCCTCAAATTTGACCCATTGGGGCAAGCCCCCCCTCCTTGTTGCCGAGAAAAGTGCTTGAAAACTAAACAATCGCCTCAGATAGCTGTCAAATGATTAAAAAATAAGCAAAGGCAAAAAATAAATGTTAAAAACTGTCCGAATTTTGCAACTAATTTCCGCTTTTTAAGCACAAATTGGAAGTATGTACATATTAGCGTTTTTCTTAGTTCAAGCCCCTAAAACGTCAAGACAAGCCCCCTTACATTTCTAAAAATCCGGGACAAGCCCGCCCCCAAGACCCCATGTACATGTATGGACTAAAGTAGCTAATTTTGGGCTAAAAAGCACAGTTCGGAAACACTGTTACATCACTCTGCAGCGGGTACATTAGGTTGAAAATATCATCAAAGCAGAAAAATGTAATCTAAAACTTACTGAATAAACCCAAAATTTTTGACCCAAACTGACCCGCACAACCCGCGGGTTGGAAAATCTCAACCCGACCCGACCCGACCCGACCCTATCCAACCCGCGCCAACCCGATCCGATTGCGAACTCTATTAGAGATTATGGAACGCAAAAAAAGTGAAGGACGGAATCGAGCTCCCTGGCATCTTATTTTTACTCGAACGCGCTACCGTCTAAGCCAACCAGCTCTCATATGACATTGAATAAATGTGCTGTTACCAATAAAACATTATCGTTGATTTTGTCGTGACAGTTTGAGGATTCGTGTGATCAATCATTATTACTGGACAGAAATTGTGATATTAAACTTCAAAGCTTAAATTGCGAATAGAATTCAAAATATATTTTTTACAAATAAATTTTCTATATATGTTAACCTTATGA
This sequence comes from Trissonchulus sp. WLG1_4, assembly GCA_030248245.1. Taxonomy (NCBI): domain Eukaryota; kingdom Metazoa; phylum Nematoda; class Enoplea; order Enoplida; family Ironidae; genus Trissonchulus; species Trissonchulus sp. WLG1_4. The sequence continues at coordinate 23,520 of JASANF010014334.1, read as the reverse complement.
AACCAAATGAAAACTTCAAACTGAGCATCAAATTTTTTGCAGATAAATTGTTGCTAAACATTTTTATCTATAGTTTATTGTAGCCTAAATAGCTCAGTTGAGAGAGCGTTAGACTATAGATCTAAATGTTGGTTCGATCCCGGGTTTCGGTCGCATTTTTATAATCAACATTGCTGTTTTCAATAATTCATTAATATTCAAATTATTGAAGCTTTTTCTAGTTAGCATAAATCATAATTATATTTTTCTTCCCCAGCAGACGCACTTGTGTTACTTTGATTGCATTTTGTACCAACCTTCTGTGTCCCTGGGGGTCGTTTCAGAAGCTTTACATAAGTCTTATGGGTCCCATAAAGTCTTACATATCGTTATAGGTGTTTCAGAAGCTTTACATAACTTCTGGATCACCTCATGTTCTCTCATAAATTTGTTTTCCATCTAAATTTATGGGTAGCCTGATAATTACTACATAAATTTATGTGAAAACTTCAGGCTACTCATAAAATGCTAAATGTGGGTGCCGAGTTTTCTCATAAATTTAGGAGAACGTGAAGGCACCCATAACTCACCTTTGAGCTAAAAATTGATACAAACCTGAAAAAAATTATGAAAACTGGTTCGCTGGGCAGAGCATAAAGTGGCATAGTTTAGGGAATGTATTTTTTAAAACTTTATTGAACTTTTCTGAAAAATCTGATTTTAGGATTTTACTATAAAACGACAGCAGAAAGTATGGTGGTAACTGTTATGCGCTTGAATAACTAAATAAACCTAACAAACCTATTATTTTTTAAATTGAGATTTTAAACGAGCGCACCCTCAGTACGAAAATCAAAGCTGCGATCGTGCTGCTAGGCATCTAATTGTGCGAGGCGCGTGAGCGTGCACATTCCATGCGGTTTCCAGCGAGAGCATATAATTTTATGTGAGAACTTTATGGGAGAACTTATGGCAAGGTTATGTGAGGACTTCTGAAACACTTTATGTAACACTCATAACCTTCTCGTAAGTTCTCCCATAAATTGAATTTATGTAAGACTTTATGTAAAGACTTATGTAAAGCTTTTGAAACGAATCCCTGGTTTATATAATTACTTACTTACTTACTTACTAAACAACTTAATTCAAAGTTTAAGTGAGTTGCAATATTTTATTTGAAGGCGATGAAAGCCATTTTAACAACCGGCCCCAGGAATTCTTATCGTATAACGAGATACCGCTGCACAACAGGTGTTAAATGACCTCTGGTCAATTTATTTGAAAAATAATGCTTAACGCTTACTGAAGCTTTTGACGCAGACTGGGCTTGTTATCTCAGGGACCAGTAATTTTTGGATAGACTGTAGTGATGCGGTAACATACAGACATATGCAGCATCAGTAAAATGAGATGTAAGGCATCCTATGTATCATAATGTTTCTGCAAAACTCTTCAGGGTCCAGACATACTTACAGCCGTAAGCCTTCGTTCATTTGTTCAGCCGGCAAAAACATGAAAATATCACACCACTAATTGAGCAAAAACGTTATGTATTGGTGCGTGACATGTACTAATTTTAGATTAATTAAATTAAATTGTAATTTGCCGTCCGAACAGACATATGTGGCTGCAAGTATGAATCTACCCTAAAACGTACAAAAACAGGCTGCTGCACTCTGGTGGTGTCGTAGTCACACTCAGTAATAAGAGTGTCGTTCTGCAACAAAAAGTTGTTATTTGAATGGTAAACCAATACAACTTATGATTTTTAACTGAAAACTTATGGTTGGCAGTTTTTCCAGCTTTTGACAACAAAGAAGTTTCTAGATGTGGCAAAAATTAAATTTAAAAAAGAATATGCATGTACCTATGTACCTGAATGTTCTAAGTACGTACAAACACAACAGTTAATAATAAAAATCACTTCATTTTAAGTAAGGCTGTTATGTATGTAGTCGATAGCATCAAAATTAAAAAAAATTGTTATTTTATTGTTTTCTACCAAAATTTTATGCATTTTTTTATTTTCATCATTTCAGAAATAAGTGACCGTTTACTGTTGAAATTATCAAATAACTTACTGGCATGACTTTGACTGGAGAGTTGGTATAGCGTATATCCTGAAACAAATAAAATTACATAAGAAAAATAATTTTAGTCAATAATCTATTCTAAGCAGAAAAATAATATACAGTAGGCAAGACTTGATCTTGAGATTCTTGCATGATTTATACTTGAGACATTAAAGGTCGTTTACTCAAAGCGGAGATTTTTCAGTTACGTTTGTTTTCCATTTAAGCGATAAATTGTTTAATTTTGTTTCTCAGGGGCTGTTCACAAATTCTGATTAACTGGATTAGATTAACTGAATAACTTCAATAACTCGATGTATGTAGAATTTTAGTATTTTTCCCAGGGCCTTTCTTTAGAGCTTTCTGCTCCATTTCTTTTAAAAAGGACTTAATTGGACTTGACTTACATAACTGGACTTAAACCAGCGGACTTAAGGGGGTAGTGTCGCGAAAGCAGTCGATTTTGCGAGACTATAAAACTTTTTCAGTGAAAGATAGGTCATTGTTCTTTATACATTCTAAAAATATGTTTCAAGGCAAATAATTTCGCTAAGTTTCAGCAAAATTGATGCAGCATACAGATAGCAGTGAAGTCGCAAAGTCGGAAAAATGACGTTTTGAAAACCTATTCACATTCGTTAATTTCGTCACAATTATAAAACTTTTTGTTTAGATTGTTTTCACAGACTAAAAGCACATATGTTCTAGTTTATGCACATAAAATTTCGTGCAGATTGCTCGAGTGGTTGCGGAGTAATACCTGGTTGAACTATGAAACTGTGCGTAAACTGTGAAGTACTCACAGCAATAATGATAAATTGTAAAAAATCTAGAAGCTTATTTTGAAATCTAAAGAAAAACGAACCTTTATTTTTTATTTTTCTTATTTGTGACAAAATATTGTGCGTCAAAACATTACATGTGTTTCACAAGCTGGCCAATCTGATATCTGGCTTGATTTTTTGAACTTTTATGTCTCTATTGTGTGATGTCTGGCTTACAAATAGTGATTGGTTCAAAATATTTGTAGATATTGGTAGTTTAGTGTCTGATAGTATTTATTTGACACAATATAGCATTTTACTAGTATCTCAGTGAACGTACAATTTCAAAGCAAAAAGCTCTCTTTTTGCAACCTATCAGCAAAACTGCTTTGGCGACACTACCACCTTAAGGGGGTAATGTCGTTTTCGTGGTTTTGAAATTTCAGTGTAATTTTTGCGCCCACAGAACTCAGGCTAAAAACGGACTACGGCTTCGTAACCTCAACCACATTATCTTTAGGAAAATATCCCCACCCGTTTTTTCCTTTTCTAAAAATAGTTTGTAGAGTCGGTGTTATGGGCTTTTGAAAATTTTAGAGAAAAGTCAAATTACGTGATTTTTGCACGAAAATGTCATTTTCTCAACTTAGAAACGACTTATCAACTATATCACAAAAACGGGTGGGGATATTATGTCAGTGCATAACTGCAAAAGTTTAGTAGTTGTTGGCTGATCTTGAGTTTCATAACTGTGGCGCAAAAATTAGTCAAAAAAACCGCTAGGCCCGGTTTCATAAAAAAGCACTAATAACTAATAACTAATTATTAGTTATTAGTCCGCTAATATTAGTAGCCTAGCAGCCCGAGGGTACTCACGACCAGCGTCTACCAATGATACTGCTCAGGGAGACAGGGAGATTAAAGATTGCGTGTAACTGGGTAATTTCAAGCATTGATTAGATAAAAAATGTTAGTACTCAAAAAATAAAGTGTGAAAACCATTAAAAATATTCATAGAACACACAAAAAAATAGCAGCCTTGATAGAAATAACAGTAAATGAGATTTGAGCAAGAAAAAAGCACTGATAATTTGAAAGTACAAAATTAATTTCGGACTAATGAAACAATTATGGGTGTGCTGCGACTAATAACTAATAATTAGTGTATTAGTGCATTAGCTCAAATATTAGTGCGTTTATGAAACCCAAGCAGCCTAGGGCACTAATATTTGAGCACTAATTTACTAATGAATAATAACTAATACACATATATTAGTTCCTTATTTATGAAACGCTAATGTTTCAACTAATGAACTAATAATGACTAATACTTACTAATATTGACTATTATTACGTTTATGAAACCGGGCTGACGGGGTGTATCCAAATGATTGCAGCAGTAAAATTGCAAAAGATAATCTGCTTTTAAATATAGTTTTTTTAAAGCTAGAAGGTGTAAAAAATGTGAAAATGACCGCTCTATGTAGTTTTTGTTGAGGTTAAGTGCAGTTATGGTAGTTTAAAAAAAACACCTACAAACGCAATTACCCCCTTAAGGGGGGGGGCTAACTGAAAAGGTGAAAATTTCAGGTTCTCCGATTCGCTTCAAATTTGCACACAATGTAGCCCCAGGGAAGGCGCATCGCAGATGTAACAAACTGGAACCAATGCTTTTGCCAATTTTTTACTAGGGGCTCCCAAAATCATAATTTTACGTGTAAATCATAGGCGCAAAAAAAGCTTTTTGTGGTTGCAAAGCGTCCCTTTACTCGAAATTTTTGTTAATACTGACGAAGCTGATTTTTACATGATTCGATAGCCTAACGTCATATCTCAACCTCTATGATCCATTTTTTTTAATTTTTGCCTATGGCCTGAGCAATGACGCAAAATGTAAAATCACTCAAACTTGGCGGGCCCAAAAAACGGCCATTTTTTCACATTTCGCCCTCGATTTTAGAATTGAAAATACATATCAAAAATCCGGATCATACGATTTTGCGCTTTTATGTGGGCTACTACTATGCCAAGTTTCAGCCTGGTTGGCTTGAAGTGGTTTGTGCTAGAACTGCTCAAGTAAGGGCTACTTTTAGGCTTTTTGGCGTACTTTTACCTATGTAAATACACTAGCAAACGCACTGAACCAAAAGTGCACCTTCAAGCTTAATTGTTCTTATCTGAGGTAGTGCTGCCTCGGGGGAGTAACATATGTGAAAATAATCAAAATTGAAGAACTTTGATTTTTGACCTGGGTAGCCCCCCCCCCCCTTAAGGTGGTAGTAACGTTTTCGACAGTTTTGCAGGAGTAACACTTGACAACTTACGATTAATTTTTGATCAATAATTTATGGTACGCATATTAATTTAGGAAATTATAAACTATTATGAGATAAATGCTTGCTAAAATAGCTTGAAACAATCATTTTTATGTTTCATAGAAAATATTTTTCAGCCAGTTACGACAATTTTTCGCAAATTTTATGTTTAGCTAAGCCAAAGTAGTAGCTAGTCAAAACGACCTTTATTGAAAAAAGAAAAAAATGACACACGGGCATGTCAAAAACCTTCAATTTAGATGCCAAAATTTATCCTTCCGCTTTTCACTTTTTGAGATTACGTCACATTTATGTAACATTTCTTTTTGAACTAAAGTGCATTACACAAAAGTCCGCAAAACTTGACAACTACTAGAAGGATTTTGTTCAAAATTTGGGATAAATTGGCACACATATATGTTTACTTTATGCTGAAATTTCAAAAATTTTTTTCGCTTAAATTTTGCGTTACATTAATTTCATTCACAGAAATCTGTAAAAATGTACTTCCGTGGACTAAATCTCAAGTCTCGATGTTGCAATCTTTTCATGCGTTAGTTTACATGTTTCTTAGACAATTTCTGATGTGTCAATTTTTTTATTTGTATTAATTTAGCCTATTTTGTAAAAAAATTAAATTTAAAAATTCGTATACTTTTCAAAATTCGAAAAAATTCAAAATTGAAGGTCCGTAACTTCTTTTCTGCATCACATAAATGTACCAAACTTAGCATTAACATTCACCCTGTTATTGGCTATGTTGGTATACAGAATAAAATTAGTTGGAATTACTCTGCCAATTTTACAAGAAAAACATGAAAAATGCAAAAATTCACGAAATTTGACCACTTTAACAGCGTCTGCTGACTAGCTTGTTACAGATTTAAGCTAGATAATATGCATAAGTGTAGTTTCAGTCAAGTTGTTTAACGTGAAAAAGACAGCTATTAAATTCATTGATTCAATCATAAGTTATAGCACGTTATAAAAACTGTCGAAAACGTAACTACCACCTTAAGTGGACTTAAACGCACTCCAAAATTACCGGATTTAAGTGGACTTAATTAAGTCCATTTTAGAAACGTGCAAACGTCAAGTCGGACTTGAATAAGTCCAGCTGCAACTTAAATCCAGCAGTATTTTTGGAATGCGATCGGACTTAAATATAAGTCCGGTGACATTTTAGAAATGCGACTGGACTTAATTAAGTCCACCGGCAGCGTTAAGTCCACTTAAGTCCACTTAAGTCTACTTAAGTCCGATTTTGCATTCCAAAATTCCGGACTTAATTAAGTCCAGTTAAGGGGGTAGTGTCGCGAAAGCAGTCGATTTTGCGCGACTGTAAAACTTGTTCAGTAAAATGTTAGAAATTGTTCTTTCTATATTTTAAAAATCTACCAAAAGGCAAATTATTTTGCCAAGTTTCAGCAAAATTGGTGCAGCATATAGTTTGTAATAATGTCTCAAAGTCGGAAAAATTACGAAAAAAAAACCTATTCACATTCCATTTTTTAGTCACATTTATCAATTTTTCTGTTTAGTTTTTTTACACAGACTAATAGCACATGTGTTGTAGTTTATGCACACAAAATTTAGGGCAGATTACTATAGCGGCTGTGGAGTAATACTAGTTTGAACTGTGAAGGTGTACTTAAACTGTAAAATAGTAGCAGCAATAATGATAAATTGTGGAAAATCTACACGCTTATTTTCAAATCAGAAGAAAAACGAACCTTTAATTTTCTTTTTTCTTATTTATCGCAAAAAATTGTGCGTCCACACATGTGTACTTCACAAGCTGGCCAATCTGATATCTGGCTTAATTTTTCGAACTTTTATGTCTCTATTGTGTGATGTCTGGCTTACAAATGACGAATGGTCCAAGATATTTGTCAATATTGATAGTGTGATGTCTGGCAGTAATTATTTGATACCATACAGCGTTGGACTAGCTTCTCATTGCATGTACTACTTCAAAAGAAAAAGTTCTATTTTCACAGCCTATGAGCAAAACTGCTTTCGCGACACTACCCCCTTAAGTCAAGTCCAGTTAAATCCATTTTAGAAAAAGGCCCCAAGAATTTACACGTTTATGCGTTTGACACAGAGGAAAAACTGCGCCCAATTTGAAAAGGTGTCTTGCTTCATTGTTGAGTTATTCCAGTTAATTTAGTTAACCTAATCCAATTAAATCGTTTTTTGAACAGACCCTAAGCAAAATGAAGTTAATGAATTTTTTAATACCTGATAATTGAAGTCATAATGGTTGTCTTCAAAAATAGGCGGGAGCTCAATGCCATCTCGAATATGGCGTACACGAATCCCAGCGCCTAAAAAATAAAAAAAAATATTTTTGCGCGGCAATCGAATAGTATTGATGTTGAAGCTGCCTCTACTTTACTGTAAGAATTCTATAGCTACATATATTGCTAGAAGATACGCAAAACCAGCATTCAGTGATTTATTTGTTAAAAAAACAAAGCAAAAAATACACCGCGGGTCTTATCCAAAATTGGATTTATCGGATTAGATTTAACTTTATTTCGTGAATAACGCAGCGTCAAATGCACGTAATTGGCTGAAACTTGGCACATTTTTATATAATTCATATGAGACGTGTAAGGCAAAATTACAGCCGGATATTTTATTTTCTGCTGTGTTATTTGCAAAACTGATTTAAATCTAATCCGTTAATTCCAATTTTGGATAACGCCCCACAAATCAGTAAAGTCGGAGTCAGCGAGCGTCAAATGAAGCTGAAGCTAGCTTCATAAATTGCTGATTTCGAATAGTTCCTACTGTATTTTGGTCGTTTGAACACCTAATTGTATTCTATGTAATTTCAGCTTATCTAATTAATATAAATGTATTGCGTAGTTCTTTATCACTTCCCTGTGCTATTACTTAAGACTATGAGTACTATGAGTTAGATAGATAAGATATTACACTTGCACATAACCAGCACGGGTTTTTGGCTATTGTATGCTCAGACAGAATTCTTTTTTATTCATTTATTTAAATATTTAAAATTTAAAATAAATTGTAATTAAAATTTAGGCATATTTTTGATTTCAGAAGGCACTGTCCGTTCGATATAGCAGTTAGGTTTCATATTCTCTCTGATATAGGCACCTAATATATAATCTCTACAGCGTTTACTGATTGTAGCCCTCTTTATCTTCAAGTTAATATTCTTAGCAAAACTAAGTAGTTTATTTATTTATTTATTTATTTATTTAATTATTTATTTATCTATTTATTTATATAATTTAATTATTTATTTATATATTAAACTATTTATTTATTTATTTCTGTATTTATTTATTTATTAAATTATTTATTTGTTTATTTATTTATACATTTATTTAATGATTTATTTGTTTCATTCAGCTTTTAGCTTTTTTTAGCTTTTTTAGATAACTCAATTCATTTCGAGCATAATTTATTTAACAGAGAGCCTAACCTGCCAAATGAGAATGCAGTAACGATGAGTGAATGTTGATCCCTTCCGGTGGAATACTCTAAAAATGTTGTGAAGTTTTAAAAAAACTGTATTAAGGAAAACAAAAACAATATTTTTACTTAAGAATTTAATCCATCAATCATCAAGTATAAATTACTAAAAATTACCTGAGATGACGTTTGTGAAAATTAATTTGTGAAAGCTAATAGTAGTAAATACTATTTTAATAAGAATTTACTGACCAGATATATGTAAGTCCTGCAATTCCATTTTACTACTTAAACAATAAACGCTAAGAAAATTTCATTATTAATACCAATAGAACAGTACTACTAGAACGCAACGCTAAAAATATTTTAGTTTGTTTTGGTGTAAACGTACCAACAAACTTATACGTAAAAAGTGCGTAGTAAACCAGAAATATTCTCTAAAGGCCTATTCACACGACGGCGAATGAGCGGGCGCACGAGCGGGCGGATGAGCGGGCGCATTCTATTTTCACACTGCCTGCTGCATTATTTCACACAATGCAGTATGCAAGTGTGCGTGTGCGCCCACTCATGCGCCCGCTCCTGCACCCTCCAATGCGCCATGGCGTACGCCATGGAGCAAAATGCGCTATCGTTTGCATAGGCCTTAATATTGTTAGTTTTGAATATTTTGGTGTAAAAAATGTTCCGCCTACGATGACAAATGACACTAGCTGACGCACCTAATTTTTAACTAACGCTACGCTACGTTAACTAAAAAATAAACTAGAAAATAAACCAAAATAATTAAAAACTAAACTATACTGTAATTAAAACTAAGTTGTACCATAACCGACAGTTAGCATTACTATAACTAAAGCAAAACTAAAATAAGCCTCACTGTAAAACTATCATTAGAATCTAACCAAAAGGAAGGGTCATACCAAAAACCATAACGACAACTTAACAAAAACAATGTACCGAAACAATACCTAAATCTAAACTAAAATTCTCTGACGGAACAACGATAACAGCAGTTCTAGAAACTTCACCTCAGTGCACCGAAAGTCGCAAACAGATCTGAGCGTGAATCGTCTCTGGCCTGGTGGAATGATCATGGCGTCGGGACTGACACCAGTGCCCAGAGTGACCGTGCCCATTTCCACTGGACGGAGCTTGGGGGTGAGGTAGAGGCGGAGACCGGAATTGTCAGGGACCATGTCTAAAATACGGAACTAAATGTGATAAAGAAGTATGAAGTTAGCGTAGAGGGAAGTTCTTCACAGTGTGCCTGGTTTATTGAGGGTGTGTCCGAACGGCACGAAAAAGACACGTTTCGCTGTTAGTGCCAAAAAATGAAAAATGAAATGATCCTGTCAAAAAAAAAAAAGAATGGAGTAATATTTAACAAGTAGGCCCCAAAAGGGGTAATGCTCCTTTCCTGGTGTCTAACTTCAGAAAAATATGATCTGGTTCTGTTTCATACTTACGGTAAATTACACAGCGTATTTGCTCTACTTTATACCTACATAGCTTTTTCTAATCATCTAACTACGTAGTACGTACACAAAGAGTGCTGCAGGATGATAAGCATCTGGCTGCATCAAGCCATTTGGCTCAACAGTTATGAACGTTTTGATCTGAGCTGAGCAAATCAGCTCTAACGATAAACAGTGTTTCACAATGGGTCTTATATACTGCCGAGGAAACATTACGGTGCCGATTCTAAAAAAAGCAGATTACTACAGTACTACATATACATCGATTGTTGATTTTCATGCACATACGTTGACAAGAATCAGTTGGCAGCTCCCAAGCTGAAAATCCACGCAAAACATACTGGCTATGCAACCGGCTCAGCAACCACTACAAAACAGGCTGTGAGCAATTAATTCAAAACATTAATTCCGTCTTCAGAAAGAACGAAGATGTTCATAAATTTGTTTTCCATCCATTAGCTGCAGAATATTCAACTTAAATTTTTTGTACATGTACCTTTTGTATACTGTGAATTGTCGTAGTGAATTTCCAATAGGACGTATGGACTTTCTCCAGGTTCCATTATAGGAAAACCAACGTCTTCCGGATAAGAAACGCTCTGCAATTAAATTTATTTTAAAAAAAATTGAAAAAAACTTTATGAATAAATACTTTTTTGTAAATATTGTTATTGCTTTTAGGTAAAACCAAAAGTTATAAGATACACAGAACTGCGTTCGTTTGTCTTGTGTTCTAAAGTTGGACAATAAAAAAAAGGATTAAACATAATCCTTTTAATCAAAATATAATACTTATATTAAAAAATGTACCCAATTTAATCTAAACATTTAATTCTTTTAATCCAAAAAACTCACACTTCCACCAACGGCCCAGACAGCCATACTAGCCCCAGCACAGGAAAACATTTCTGAAAACTTTTGCTGAGCTCTATCAAAGCAGGGCTCTTGTTTGCCTTCGTACTGCGACATATTCTTATCACAGTGAAATACAACCATGTGATGAAGATAGGGTTCGTTTCCAGGAGTTATAATTGGTCCAAACTAAAAAAAAAACAAAAAAACAAAAGTATGAATGATTGGTTACTTTTTAACAACAACGGATGATTATGAGTCATGTCTAACACTTGCTTATTAGTAGAGTTTGATTAATATTATGTTGGTAATGAAGTCACAGATCAGTAGATACATAAATCAATGCGTCGTCTATTAGATAAAAATAACGGATTTTCTTAAAGTTTCTTAGGACAGGAAATTTTTTTAATAAAACTGTTACACATATGTTGGTATGCAACAAAAGCGGTGCTTTAGAAAATACACAAGTAATATGCTAATAGTTTTGCTTTTCTTAGCATATAATCAACAAATATATAAAAATAACAAAAACACATGCACAAATTTGCAGAATCTTAAATTTCGTGGAGACTTTAGATTCAACGTGCATTCACTTTAGGTTCACGATTGCCCCGCAAGATTTTAGTGATTACGTGTGTAGATTATACACAAATATAATATTATTTATGTAAAAATAAAATATTTATGTAAAATATTGTCTTTTTATCGCTTTACTTTAAAAAAAGTAAATGACATAGCCATGCACCTTGACTAAATGCGTTTTCCCCCAATTCGGCAGCTTCACAATTCGGCACATGTAGGAGGTATGAAAGTCGTTTGGAATCGGTGCCTGAAATTGTATAAATGATTGAAACAGCCAGCTGCTACGCAAAAAAGAGTTAATTAGTACAGTATTCTTCTATCGTTACTCTGAAGCAACAAAAACTAAAGCGCGGTTTATACTTTTCCTTAAGGACATAAGGACAAGGACAATTTTCAAACGAACAGTTTGAGAAAATGACAAGAGCATTTTGCTTAATTTTTGCACACTAAGTTGCTGGACAAAAACTGTGTTCGTCCAAAAAACTGCTACAATAAGTAGACCAGTTGTTAAGACTAACTTAGGGACAAAACAATAAAGACAAGGATAAGGACAAGTATGAACCGAGCTTAAGAAGTCATTCAATGTAATTGGTCTAATCTAACACAGCGTTCAGTGTGGTTACATTTTGTACAGTGACATCCACAGTTTTATATTCGTCAGGCAGGGGGATATTGTCATATTTGGTTGTCACCAACATCATGACACTGCGGCTTCCGCGGTCGTTAAAAGCGTGCTTGGCAAAATCCATGTTGGATTTGGCGTCTTTTGGATGCAAGGCCCAGATTAGGCGAATGGTGTCATTCTGAATAAAAAAATAAAAACTGTATCAAAAGACGAAATATAATAATAAAAAATAGTGCATAAAAATAATAAAATCAAACGATATGATCAACTAATTGCTGAATGGAAGGTAACCATTTCTTCCTCTTTTTATGATTGACACTTATTCTGAGTAACAAACAACGAAAAAATATAATCAACTAATCATGAAGTCTACTAATAATTACTTGATATGTAATTACCATTTTTATTAATTAACACATCGGTATTTTCTAGGTTTTAAGTTGCTATGCATAAATGAGATATGTGCAAGTGTATGGTTAATTATGCTAAATTACTGGTTAAATGCCTATTTGTTGAAAATTTTCCTTAGTTTCTAAACCAAATCAAACGATATAGGCAGTAAACCAACAGTGATTTTGAAATCCTGGTCGTCGCACGTGTCGAGTTTTCTGCTGAAAGCAAAAACAGTGTGAGTGCCATTTTGGGTAGCTCTGACGATTTTGTAGTTTGATTTATCGTCAGGTATTGGACGGCCGTTGTATTCTGCGTGCATATCCTGCAAATGCAAATACATACGCTTGCAATAACATGCAATAAACTATTAAATATCCTGAAAAATTTAAATATGCACAGCAATTTGTAACTCTAGAAACATATGCCAGAACGTTTAGTAACATTTAATATAATTTCATAACCTGCATTTTTAAAATCACTGCATTTTAATTGACTTTTGGTGGACAGTATTAAGTCGTCTATACATATACTTTTGTATCGATTGCTATTATGACTTATTATAATCCATTATTTGCATTGAACCCAATAAGGACAATATCGGCACCCCCATGCCGTTTTACATATAAACATGGTTTATTATCCTGATCGTTGACTCCCATGAGAACAATATCGGCACCCCCCATGCCAACTTACACATAAATATGGTTTATTATCCTGATCGTTGACTCCCATGAGGACAATATCGGCACCCCCATGCCAACTTACATATAAATATGGTTTATTATCCTGATCGTTGACCCCCATGAGGACAATATCGGCACCCCCCATGCCACCGTTGGGGGAGAAACCCAGCCCCACCCAGCCCAGCGTCGCCGCGTGCACTTCCATCGTGATTTCATCCGTCGGTTGGTCTCCTGTTATGCTCTTGTACAAAACTAATTTTCCATCAGGCGATAAAATCAATTGACGGTCAAATAGTTTGGACTGAACTAAGCCTGGTATAAATGAGATTAAAATTAAAAGCCTCATTCTGACAGCTTCTGCAACAAAGGTTTATTGCGTAAATCGAAAAATATTTCTGGCAACAAGCGAATGTTGTCCATGAAACCTACTTAAGGGGGTAATGTCGTTTTCGTGGTTTTTGACATTTCAGTGTAATTTTTGCGCCCACAGAACTCAAGCTAAAAACGGACAACGGCTTCGAAACTTTAACCACATTATCTTTAGGAAAATATCCCCACCCGTTTTTTTCCTTTTCTAAAAATAGTTTGTAGAGTCGGTTGGCTTTTGAAAATTTTAGAGAAAAGTCAAAATACGTGATTTTTGCACAAAAATGTCATTTTCTCAACGTAGAAACGACTTATCAACTATATCAAAAAAACGAGTGGGGATATTATGTCAGTGCATAACTGCAAAAAGTTTAGTAGTTGTTGGCTGATCTTGAGTTTCATAACTCTGGCGCAAAAATTAGTCAAAAAAACCGCTGATGGGTTGTGTTCAAATGATGCAGCAGTAAAATTGCAAAAGATAAACTGCTTTTAAATATACCTAGATTTTTTAAAGCTAGAAGGTGTAAAAAAATGTAAAAAAGACCGCTCTAGTTTTCGTTGAGGTTAAGTGCAGTTATGGTAGTTTAAAAAACACCTAAAAACGCAATTACTCCCTTAAATGACAATAGTTTAGTAACTAAACTTGAATATTTAAGAAAAAATGTCAAAAAACTGCATACAAATTACAGTGCATGGTAGAACTCATAATTCACCTAAAGCGCACATATTAGGTGATGTTAAACATAAAATTAAATTGATTATAACACATCTGGTTTTATTAACAGAATAAATCATCTCCAAATAAGTCAAACAAGAAGTCTTCTAGTTAGATTTTGTCTAACGAACATACAAAATAAGAAAAAACTTTTGTAAAAAAAGGCGTATTGACTATACTATTTAATTGCCAAAAAAACTGTTGCATTGCCGAGTTAAAGAAATTTTAAAAAATAACAAAACAGAAGCAGCAAAGTTCCAATTCACACAGAATGATTTATGACACAAAAATGTAATCTTTGTCATACATGATTGCAAAATTGTTTTAAATATATAGTTTTGCTCCTTCCTAGTCAACAAAAGAAGTGTGCGTCGTGTTGCTGTTGTTTTGTAACAATTAGTTAACAAGGAAGTACAACTTCTGTACCTTTTCGTACGTACATACATAATTGTGTATGTTGTGATTGTAAACTATTACAGGTAGTGTTTTACAGTAATACAGCATTTGTATTAAATTGTTCTACATGAACCAAAACTACGAAACTCGTATGCTGAGTGAGAAGTGGTTGGTTGTGAAGCCTGAGTGCCAATTTTTACAGGAAATATTGAACGCGGCCATTATTTGGGGAAACTTATTTTCCAATACAAATTTTAGCACATAATCACACGTAATTCTATGAAAACTTTCAGGAACCCAAAAACAAATCAGAAAAACGTCTTGATTTCAGGGGGTGGGTTCCCCTTCGTTTCAGCAGGCCACCAGCATGAGCTTGTGGTGAGCCCCTGAAATCAAGACAACACCGATTTGGTGATGGTAGTGTGCTAAAAAAGGAGGGGGGTACCTACTACCACCCCCTGTTATCAAGACACATCCTTGATTTGAAGTGGGAGTCCCTGTCTGAAATCAAGCCGTAAAAGGGCTATTTCGACCGGAGCGTCGTTCCGGCAGATCAGCTGTAATAGGGATATTAAGATAGTGATATTAAAAGAAGATTGTGCAAATAAAATAGTAAGCATGGTGAGCTCTTGCATAGCAACAATATGGTCGCAGCCTGCATAAGTAAAAAAATTCATAAAAATGAAAAATTGTCATTTAGCTTACAAGCTTCACAACATATGCGACTAGAACGTATAACAGCGTAATATAAAATAAAATAACATAAAATAACATAAAACAAATTTGAACAAGTGATGAGCAAACGAATTAAATTTCACCACAGAATCGTTTTGCAACATTTCTGCTACGCTGTAATTGACAAATTTTGGCGCTTTGATTCCTGTTAGAGAGTTCATGTGACGGTAAAGAAATGAATAGTAGGTCCTACTTCAATTATACCTATGTTTTACCTTACCTGAAAATATCTCTATTTATACATGCAATTGTGAATTTTGGTCTTTTTGGTGTCACAAAAGTCGTAAATAGATTCGATTCAATTAATAATATTATCAAGAGTACATAATGGCGCCTCCCTCTTATGAGAGTGATTGTGATACACTCTTCAGCCTGACTGTGTTCTAGCAGAAGCAGTGCGCTCGTCATTTTCGGCCAACATGTTTAAGTTTCGTTAAACATTATCTCGCCAATCAGCGCGTAGATTCTATACGTAACACACTTCAGCATATAATGGCTGACGCGCTGACAAGAATTTAAGATTGGGATAAAAGGTTAATAGGCTAACTAATTTCAAATACATAATTTAGGTGCAAGAACCTCACAAAAGATTTGCAAATACCTTTGTGGACATTTTGACAAACTTTCAGATTGAGTGACCGGATACATATTAAGACTAAAACATATTAAGACTTAAACATGTTGGCCGAAAATGACGAGCAGCACAGGCAGCCTTGACAGTATCTCGCTCGTCTTCTATAAGATTGGAACGCCAGTACTCTTGATATTACGTATTATGAAATAAATTTTGCAATACTAAAATCGAATACTTTATATGTGGTGATGTGAACCATGGTTTTAGTTTCAAAATTTACAGTAATTCATAATTATTAATTAGCCATAATGTAGAAGAAAGTGCTTGAAACAATACGAAAAATTAAAACTGAATAATCATCACAATTTTCTACCATTACAAATCCGCAAATTGAAAACAAAACAATTCAGAAATAACCGTGTCATGAAAATACGCTGCCACACAACGTACATAGTTCATAAAAATGGCATTAATATATCACAATTTTAAATTTCCAACTTCCAGTTTACGGAAATAATTAAGAAAAAGTCCTTAGCAAAATGGACTGGAAAATCAAACAATAAACAAAAAATCTTGAAAAACCACCAAAAATTAAGGCTGAATTGAATTAAATTGAATTGAACTAATTGAATTCGCTAATAGAGTGCAAACTCATTTGCATAACTAAAATGATGCGACGAGTACATATGCATAAACAAAGGATAATGATAGCAATAAAATGATTAATCGTCAAAAAATTATATTTCAACACAGCAGTTGATCAAAATTCTGACAAGGATCGGAAAGTGGCAATATCAGGCATTTTCGCAATGCCATGACGGTGAACGATTTTGCCATCGAGGCACTCTGGTTGAATAACTTTAGGGCCTATATATTCCTTTACCGAATTAAACGGACTGCACTTATTTTAGTCCAATGTTTAGGAATGGCAAATCGGGTTAAACGGACTAAACGGGTTAAAATAAGTCAGTGGCTTAATTTTAGTCTGACCCCTTTCCAAAACTACCTTAATCTGGAGGTTTTATAATGGCATTTCCAAGCTGAATTTCAAACGATTTAGTCCGATTAAACTTAACCCTTTAATCCGGTAAAGGAATGGGCCCTTAAAAAACACACTGTGACACGGCATATAACCATAACATTTCTTTTCAAACAGCACTTGACAACATGGCGTAGCCATTAAAAGTCTAAAAATTAAGTTGTCTTTAAAAACCTAAAAAAAGACTAATTACACTCACTGTAGGTTAAATTATAAAAAAAACTGATACTAAACTAGTAAAAAGTGGCCCCTCAGAAGGATGAAAACAGGATTGTTATTTAAAATCTTAATTGTTTTTTACCAAACTTCATTTTGAAGTTTGCAACATTATGTATTGTTCAAGAATGTATTGACGACACGTTATTTATATTTAGGCAACACTAGATAAATTGCAAAAGCAGACCGTTTATACCGTAAGAACATTCTAACAACTTTTTGTACAAAAACATATTTAATTAGTAGAAACAAAAAATAACTGAAGAATAATATGTAAAAAGACTAGCAGATGGCCCTAAATTTAAATATAGAAGTCATGCGTTTGTCTAATTTTATCCAGCGGTTAATTTCGTCAAAACATTAATTTGGTGCCAAAATATGACATAATTATCGATTGTAATTTAATCCAATACACTCTCAAAAATCGGATACCCCGCTGTGCGTAAAGTGACTGTAACCGGTGTAGAAAGTGAAGTAAAGTTAAAATTTGATGAAAAATCCTTGACTGTTTTATAACTTTTTTAAAAATGTTTTTTTTTCAAAATTTAAGTAAAGCCTTTGAATTTAACGTACATTAAAAACCAAAACTTTTTTGTATTCAATAATAAATGTTAGAGTATGAAGCTGAACTTGTTTACTTTGGTAAAAATTAATTCATGTGATAAACATGTTATCATTTTAACTATATTTAAAGAGCTAAACGAGGGAAATTAAAGAATTTATTTTTAATTACACGAGAAGCTATTTGTAAAAATTATATGGCATGTGTTTTGAGAAGCAATTTGGTTTAGCCTTATGAGACCCAACGGATAAGAGGGTGTATTTTTAAGAAATATTGTGTTAAAAGTTTGAAACTGTTTGACGTATGATACGCGTTTTGTATAGAGTACCCGGTGGAATTATCTACCTATGATGCTGGAGTCAGCGTCAATGACTGCAGTCAACTCTGCAGGTCACAGGTTATTAGAAAATTGACGGAAAATCGGAGCCAGTCGTCTGAGTCAATTCAAGCATACGTACGTTTGCAGGCGACAAAGCTTGCATCAGTCTTCGCTATATGTGGCTGCTGGGCATAAACCTACGTATGTACGTACATAAGATAGGAACGACTCAGGTGACTCTGATTCCAGAGGCAGTGATGCTGACTCTTGAGTCAGTTGATAAAATTCAATGAGGCAGTCCAATTTTATAAACCTGCGACGTTAAAATGTTGCTTTTTTAAGGTAACCCCCCACTTGAGGCGGGTTTTCCCGCATCAGAGTCTAAGTCTAAATTCTACTCAAAATTTAATTTTAGTTTCGTATTTTCACACCGATACAGATACTATTTTCATACACGATACAGTTACATATACAGTTCGAATTTGGTATTTTAAATCAAATACATTGTTTTACATGTTTCAAAGTTTCAAGGGAGCTAGTGTGAGTACGATTCGGCCGCGGGATATAAATTGAGTTCCCTTCTGTGTGGCTTAGCTTATTATCCACCACAAATAACGAAGCTGGGGTGGCACCGATTGAATGAGGGTTTAGGTATTGAGGCACCGTGTATCGTTCAGGACTAGGTCTATTTTATTCGTTTTCTCCTGTTATAAATTCGTTTGTTATGTTTTTCTGAAATAAATTCCATTGTTTTGCACCAATAAATATTTATCTTTTAATTGTTGTACGCGTTTTTTGGAATTTACGGTCCTTGAAGGGTCTTGTATGTAGTTGTATTGGTGATTCCGTGCGTGTGCCCCTGATCCTACCGAGGGCTGATTTTGAACTAGTTGTGTCGATTTGCCCCGGCCGTCATGCGTTATTTTGTATTCCACTTGGACTCGGGGCACGATCTATATCCCTTTTGAGCCCTCGCCTTTCCGGCCTAAATTCCAAGAGCGCAGTGGTTTGCAGCATAACATAAATGTGACTGCAGTCAGTGACGCTGACTCCAGCGTCATAGGCACATCATTCCGCTGGGTACTGTATATTATTATATAATATTATACTATATACTTTTATTTAGTCTAGTGCCTCAGCTACATACGTACATATAATATGCGCTAAGGTAACATGGGTCTGCGTAGGTCACATATTTTGCTGGCATTTCATTCAGCCGGACCGAGCGGTTTATTTTCAACACTGAAACTTATATCAGAATCACAATTTGTTTTTATGATTTTTTACTCTACTTTATGAGTCTAATAGCACACGGAAATAATTAAATATAATTAATAATTAGTATTATTTTATTAGTTCTCCTGCTTCCTGCTAGGTTTTATTTGTTTGCGTGAAATTATTTAATCAGCTTTCGACATTTTTATTATATAATTATTCCGATGCTAAGACAATCAAGTATTCTATATCTCGAAGGCGGTTGTAAAAGCTAAAAAGTTCTTTAAGTCTTGAGTCTTACTCTTATACCTATCACCATTCTGTTGTAGATGAGAAACAGGGCTTACAAGGCTTAGGTTTGTGATGTAGTGATTACAATTTTTCCTGCTGCGCCACAGCGCAGCAGGCTTCTTTAGAATGAGGTGTCGGAAAAATATCGTGTAACTAAGTGAGTTATGTGTGTGCGTCTTTGCGTGTTTTCATATGTGTAATTGTGCGGGTGTGTGTGAATGTGAGTGTGTGTTTAAAATGTGTCTGCTATGTTCGTGTTGCTGGTCTGTTTACATGATATGTATGTATATTCGTAGCTACCAAGTACGTAAATACGTAAACAAAACTACTAGAACACACGTACATTTGACAAAAGCTCATTTACATATTTTGCATGATTGCCTAGATAAAATGGCAGGCCAGTTGTTACACTATTTTGTATAACTAAGTTAATAACGTCTCACATATTGCACTATTTGATTACAGCGTAAACTTGCCGTAAAATTTCGTTGTACACAGGTCTCACTTTGATATCCCATATTATTCATAGTCTCATAGTAAACTTGCAGCAAAGTCTCAAATCACACAGGTCTCATTGCGATATGTTATCTCATAAAATTCACATACATACTCTCAAATACGGATCACAATTATGCAGTGTTATGACAAATACGGCTTTACTATATGTAAATGACAATAAGTGCATCTCATGAAATTGACTATCGCTTTCGCCAAAGTAGAAAAAGTGATGTAACAGCTGATACATTGTTTACCAATAAGCAGTTGTTAATGATTCGTAAATGACAGGTGGACTCAAGACGTACAAAAATTCTGAATGGTTAGTATGGGAACAGGATTGCAGTAAGCCATGTCACAGATCACAGATATATTTCTGCAATTATTGCTGTGTATAGCATGGCGATTTTTCAATCTGGTTCAAACACGGTGTTTTTTAATTCTCATGGTACTGGCATGGTTATGCTTATTCTACAACTTTCACTGATATAGCGCATGCAGTTCAATACATGAGCAAAAGCAACAGCCAAGACGAACATCAGCTTGAATTTTATTCAGGAGGATTTACAAGATGTGGTCGATAAATCTTTAGCTGTGAAAGTATTCTTAAAGTAGATTTTCAGAAAGCGCGAAAAGAATTATTTGCTGACAATCTGACAAGACAAATGCTGGTTGGCTAAACAGTTAATCAGTAGCACAAATGATAATCAGGCAGAGACCTTAATTTTGGACATTCACATTTCACATGATTGGTATATTGACTATATATACACAATCAAAATACGTCAAATGGCAACATTCAATAATTCAACGCTGAAGGCACAAGTGTTTTTTCGTCAAAAATTTTGAGTCGTCTGATGCACATCCTAAAATGCAAATCTGCTGCGCAGCAGATTTTGGTTCACAGAGTGAAAATATAGGTTTGATATTGCCAGGCCCATTTGCATTAGGCTTTGCTTGTTACATACGTCGACACGCGCGGTTCTTTCTTTCTTTCAAAACTGTGGTGTTTGTTTCTTGGCACCAATTGTACGTTCTATGTAATGCAATGTATTGCAAAGTAATGTTATGTCTGTACTCTGTAGTATGTGTTTCTTATGTTGAAAATATGAAATAATAATAATATGGGGCTGTGGTGTAGCGGTAAGCATTCTCGACGTCGACGCGAGCGGCCCAAGTTTGATTCCCGGCGCCATTCCATTTCGTTTTCTCTCAAGAAGTCGAATGTTCTCTTTCCGATTAGCATTTTAGATTCATCCGCGAGTTCTCTAAAGCTTCAGATCATATCATCAACCATGATAGCTTGATTCTTGACTCACAACTGTGTAGGCAAACTCACTTGTTTGATGCCTGGCTGAATTGTAATTACTGGCTTGGGCTGTTTATCACAATTCACCAGCTGCTTTGTAGCTCCATCATATTTCAGACACTCCTGAGGGAAATACAGAAATTAACTGTAGATTAACTCTAGCCGTTTGATTCTTTACCAACAGTTACTGTTGTCTTCTTATAACTGTTCTTTATTAGCCAAACCCTTGGTCAAGTATGCTTGTCAAGTGTCACATTTTAGTATTGTACAAAAAATATTACGATGCTATGCTTTAGGCAGGCCTCCGGGTCTCGAAAAACTAAAAAAGCAGACACTTTTACTCTACTATTTCGTCAGCTAACATTGAAATTATTTTCGAAACTTTGGAAACATTCAAGATTGTCTTGTTAAGTCTTGTCTTGTTTTAACTCTGTCTCAAGCTCACTTTAGTAGACTACTATTTTACGGACATGTGTTCGTCAAGTTCTTGTCCGAAGACCATCACAGAAAAAACTTTTAAGCTCCAATGAATCTCGAAAGTCATACTATATCATTTTGGCATAACATTAGCCTTATAGATACTATGATCCTACATAATTCCTTCATAAAACTAATGTACTGTTTCGTACGTTGTCACCGAAAACTACAAACAGCCAGGTTGAAAGCTCCACTACCAGTTAAAAAATTAATTGGTGCTCAGAGTAGATTTTTTTATTTGCGCCTGGCTTCTTTCCATTGGTGGTTTCGCTGTTGTCTCGTCAAACATCAGCCAGCAGACTTAAACCAGTGACAGCTAAATGCGTGCCGTTTTACCCCCTTTCCGTTTATCCAAACATCATTGACCAACTGTGATCAAATGACATACTCTAATTTATCATTTTAGACAGGCCGCTTTGAAAGGTATTGAGTACTGAGGCTGGAGTATTAAAAAGGCATAAACATTTTTTTAGTACCTTAGGACATATCGGGACTCTGTGGTTTGTTGTTCTAGATGTTTTTCTCACGGAGTTTTGGATAGTTTAGGTTGTAAGTTTCATGAATGAATAACTATGCCATTGAGTTTTATTTAAAGATTTCCAGATTTATTTTTGTACCATCCGACGCGGTGACGCGCAACATAAGATGTCATTTCATGTTTTTCAAGTTTCTAAAACACTGTTATTACAATGTGTTTTAAACTTTTTTGACAAGTGTAAGCTCATTGTCGCTGCTTATTTTTATGAAATGTAATAAACTGTATTTTTAGCATTATTCCGATTTATCACTTATTATAACACTTTCATTGGACAGTCGGTTTAATTGAACTAAAATATCCTATTCCTCCAAATCTGGGATCCCATTATTGTATGGCAAGTCTGAATACCCCTCAATTTACATATATCCCAAAGCAAAGCCATATTAATTAGTGTTAGGATTTTTTTGAAACATACCCAAACTCGAACCCGAACTCGAACCGAAAAAACGCTGAACCGGTTTTTGTTAGTAGTATAGTGCGAGTATCTCAGGGCAGATTGGGTAGGGTTCAGGAGCCTATCTTTAGCGTGTAAAATCCCCCGTGGAATTGGGTAGGGTTCAGGAGCCTATCTTTAGCGTGTAAAATCCCCCGTGCTGTAGTCTATCGATTTGGGTAGGGTTCAGGAGCCTATCTTTATTGTGTAATTGGGTAGGGTGCAGGAGCCGGGGGAGCTATCTTTAGCGTGTGGTTGGCTGGGCTAGCTGGCTGGCTGGCATGACAGCTGACGCTGTCAATTATTTTTTAAAAATTTGTAATATTTTTAAAATTAGGTAATAATTTTTACTTAATTTTTAACAAAATTACTTAATGCAGTCAATTAAAAACTTTCTTTGAGTTTATATTTTTTTTTTAAATTTTTGTTTTAATTTTTTTTTTCAAAATTATTAATTATTAATTTATGTAATTAAATCTTATTTTTTTATATCTAATTAAATTTTAATTATATTAAAACCCCACAAATTTTCACGTATTGTGGTCAATTTTTGAAATAACTAAAATATGTAGTGCAATTGTGTGTGTGTGTGTGTAACAGCTGCCTGGCTAGTTGTCTTACGGTAGTTTTTCCTATGTTGACAT
>JASANF010014333.1:0-24411 GCA_030248245.1 Trissonchulus sp. WLG1_4 | reverse complement strand
CATTCGTAAATTATCGTTTTCCCTATGATTTACACGTAAAATCTGCTGGAATTCCATTTAAAGCCCACTTTTTTAGCTCCTTTTAGTTCCACTTGTTGTAATTAACGCTATCTGTTAAGAAATATGCTAGCAATGGAGTAATTTTTTACCATACATGCCGGTCCATCCTTCGTAGATATGCGTGCGTAGCCAGTTACAATTGAAGGCGAGGCA
This sequence comes from Trissonchulus sp. WLG1_4, assembly GCA_030248245.1. Taxonomy (NCBI): domain Eukaryota; kingdom Metazoa; phylum Nematoda; class Enoplea; order Enoplida; family Ironidae; genus Trissonchulus; species Trissonchulus sp. WLG1_4. Next base: position 24,198 of record JASANF010014333.1, on the reverse strand, counting down.
AAGTTGCCATGAAATTGTTACGTTTTGGTCAACATGAATGTTATTGTTTAATTTTTTAATTTATTTAATTAATTAATCAATCATTAATCATTAATCATCATTGTTGGTTGATGCCTTAGGTATAATTAATTGATTAGTTTTAATCAATATTTTAAAAGTATCACATTTTGTTTTACTCAACATTTTATTTTGCTGTAATTATTCATTTATGTATATGCTGTGTACTTTAATAAGTGTCACTTTCATCGCTACTGTCCCACCAATAATTACGATTAGTTTTTCTTTTTAATTTGTCTATCAAAGCGTTACCTTCATCATTGTATTATCGTCTTTATGCTTGACAGCTTTCCTCCATTTATTGGCGTTATCTCACTTAAAATACTCTGGGTCAACAACAGTACGTCTCTGATCGTGAAAGTTTTGTTTCTTTTTGCAACGCGTTGCTTAACAGTTGCCCAGATTAACTCTATTGGATTGAGCTACAGTGTCCAATAAGCAATCTTAACACTTTTATATCTCATTGCTCATCATCCCCGCGGCCAGGTCCGTTAAGTATTGTTTTGTCTGTACATGTTGTTTTGCCATGTTTTGTTAGCCAAACTACTACTGCAGCTTTTTTCCAACTCATGTTGGGAACTTTAAAAAACTCGGTAATAGCATTGGTGGTAATTTCCTGCATTGTCAACCACAATAACGGTGTTATTTTAGCATCGGGCAATAGAGTGTAATTAAACCAATCCAGAAAATGCATTATATTCTTTCTCGGTATGATAATGGCCACTTTTTGTCTTCCCGATAAAGACATCGTCTGCCCCGTATACAAATCCATTTTCTCCTCCTGCATGGTTAACAATTATCAGGTTGTTTTGCGGCTCCCAAGGCACCTGCAGTCCTCCTTGAATATCGCATGGCAACAGCATGTCTTTATTTTTAGCTATTTCCATCGAGCATTTTTCGGGTGTGTGGTGCAAGCGTTTAACCAAGTTTCGTCTTGGTAGATTACATTGTATCCGTCGTTTCGGTAGCGGCGTATTTTACGCAGATAATCATGCCGCATTGCAATAACTCGAGACTGTTCGTATAATATTAGCTTACTGCTTCTTTTTCTGTAAAAAAATCATTTTTTTCAGAATCTTTCGCAAAGTTTCAAGGCTCAATGTCAGGGAAATCATCAGAGTTTGTTTATATATACATTAACTTGGCATGTATGGGCAAAAATTACTCCATTGCTTGCATATTTTCTAACACAAGTGCTGACTCAAACAAGTGGAACTGAAACAAGCTGAAAAAGTGGGCTTTAAATGGAATTCCAGCAGGTTTTACGTGTAAATCATAGGGAAAACGATAATTTAAGAATATCAACAGTTATACTGAACCGATTAATCCGCAAGATAGCTCATTTTAATAGCATCAATAAGCTTAACACACTAAAATAAAAAAAATTGAATTTGAAAAAAAAATTATTAAAATTTTGAAAAATTTTAAAAAAATTTCAAAATTTCAAATTTATGATTTTTAAATTTTTTTCACATTTTGAGAATGCAGCAATAATACTGACTTCAAATTAGTAAAAAAATTTGAATTCGAGACAACGGTTTTTTTGAAATTAATATTTTAAAATTTTTGCGCCCTATGTTCATCATATGGACTGCTAAAAATGAAAAATTTGAATAAAACTTGTTAGCATTTTTTGTTCGTGTTCATTTTAGGATATTTAATTAACAATGGTAAGGCCTATGTAACAGAATCATAAAAGTCGAAAAAAAATTTTTAATTTTAAAATTTAAAAATTTTTCAAATTTTAAAATTTTTTAAAAAAATTTAAAATTTTTAAATTCTAGTTGAATTCTCCTGCAGAAGAGCTTTCAGAAAATGTATACATTGTAGGGTCTATCTCCAATGGTTTAGGCTCAGTAAAACTCTGAATTTCGCTACGCACATTTTTTGGTCAGACTTTAGAAAGTAAATTATACAAGCTATTTTTGACAATCACTTCTAGTTTACGAGCAACTATAGAGGTAAGACTTATGTATAGGGCGGTAATTACTAACATCTGGTTTTGATCCTTTGCCTTTGTAAATAGGAACTATATTCGCAGATTTCCAATCAATAGGTAAAGTATAAGTATCGAGTGATATATACTTGGAATAGGACCATCAAAACAGGCGCAATACTAAATCGAATAACTTTAACTTATAATAATATATTTAATTTTCCAAAATATTCTGCTAATTTATACCAAAAAATGTTAAATTTTGAAACTATATAATAGGCGAAATATGCATCGTTAAACTGAGCTCACATATGAATTGTTATTGTTTCTTGTTGCATCATGGTTTTTTTGTGTAAAATAGGGTGTATTTACACATCGGCCGCCTAATTTACACAGCAAAAAATAAAAATACACACTGATTTACGCAGCCCCATTTTCCCCCCGAAGTTGACTAAACGGCCTATTTTGGTTGTAAAATTCGCGAAGTGGCGATTGCAGCCTGTAACCTTTTTGTGTTAACAAAATTAAGTCTAATTCTTTACCCCAAAACAAAAAATCTTCAGTTTCTGCTTTTAAGGGGGTAGTGTCGCGAAAGCAGTCAAATTTGCGCGACCATAAAACTTTTTCAGTGAAAGATAGGTCATTGTTCTTTATATATTCTAAAAAAAATGTTTCAAGGCAAATATTTTTAAAAAGTTTTAGCAAAATTGATGCAGCATACAGTTAGCCGTGAAGTCGCAAAGTCGGAAAAATGACGTTTTGAAAACCTATTCACATTCGATAATTTCGTCACAATTAAAAACTTTTTGTTTAGATTCATTACAGAAAGGAAAAGCACATATTCTCTAGTTTATGCACACAAAATTTAGTGCAAATTGCTTGAGTGGTTGTGGAGTAATGGCTGTTGAAACTGTGAAACTGTGCGTAACCTGTAAAGTACTGACAGCAATAATGATAAATTCTGAAAAATTTAGACACTTATTTTGAAATCAAAAGAAAAACGAACCTTCATTTTTTATTTTTCTTATTTGTGGCAAAAAATTGTGCGTCAAAACATTACATGTACTTCACAAGCTGGCCAATCTGATATCTGGCTTGATTTTTTGAAGTTTTATGTCTCTATTGTGTGATGTCTGGCTCACAAATGGTGATTGGTTAAAAATATTGGTAGATATTGGTAGTCTAGTATCTGGCAGTATTTATTTGACACCATATGGCATTTCACTAGTTTATCAGTTAACGCACAATTTCAAAGCAAAAAGTTCTCATTTTGCAGCCTATGAGCAAAACTGCTCTGGCGACACTACCACCTTAAACGGCTTATTTTAGCATTCGTTTTTATGCACTTGAAAGTTGACATTGAAAAATCAGCCATGCTGAGCTTGTCTGTGCGATTTATTGTAATACTTCAAACTACTTTAAAAGGTTTTACACCCAGATTTGAAAAAAAGTGTGTAGGATCTGGCTGTGAACAACTCTCTATCTGCGTGAACACGGGGTCTCGGCTTGGAATGGGGGCTTCTCGCAGACTTTTTGAAATTTTATGAAGGCTTGTCCTGACGTGTCGGCTACTTGAACTGACAAAAACGCTAAAATTTTCAATTCTATATATAATATCATATTTTTTATTTTCGTATGTAGTTCGAGTCTCACAGGCGAAATATGACTTTTCGCGTGCAAAAACGGTCAATTTTTACCTAAAAAATACTAAAATACACACTTAAGGTGGTAGTAACGTTTTCGACAGTTTTGCAGGAGTAACACTTGACAACTTACGATTAATTTTCAATCAATAATTTATAGTACGCATATTAATCTAGGAAACTATAATTTATTAGGAGATAAATGCTTGCTAAAATAGCTTGAAACAATCATTTTTAATTTTAACAGAAAATATTTTTCAGCCAGTTACGATAATTTTTCGTAATTTTTATGTTTAGCTAAGCCAAAGTAGTAGCTAATCAAAACGGCCGTTTATTGAAAAAAGAAAAAAATGACACACGGGCATGTCAAAAACCTTCAATTTAGATGCCAAAACTTATCCTTTCGCTTTTCACTTTTTGAGATTACGTCACATTTATGAAACATTTCTTTTTGAACTAAAGCACATTATACAAAAATCCGCAAAACTTGACAACTACCAGAAGGATTTTGTTCAAAATTTGGGATAAATTGGCACACATATGTGTCTACTTCATACTAAAATTTCAAAAATTTTGTTTTGCTTAAGTTTTGCGTTACATCAATTTCATTCACAGAAATCTGTAAAAATGTATTTCCGTGGACTAAATCTCAAGTCTCGATGTTGCAATCTTTTCATGCGTTATTTTACATGTTTTTTAGACAATTTCTGATGTGTCAATTTTATTATTCGTATTAATTTAGCCTATTTCGTGAAAAAATTAGATTCAAAAAATTGTATATTTTTCAAAATTCAAAAAAATTCAAAATTAAAGGTCCGTAACTTCTTTTCTGCAACATATAAATGCACCAAACTTAGCATTAAAATTCACCCAGTTATTTTCTATGTCGGTGTAAAGAATGAAAATAGTTGGAGTTACACTGTCAATTTTACAAGCAAAACAAGAAAAATCCAAAAATTTACGAAATTTGACTACTTTGGCAGTGTCTGCTGACTAGCTTGTTACAGATTTAAGGTGGTAGTAACGAATGTGCAGTGATTTTTAAATTTTTGAAAAAATTTAGTTGATTCAAACTGTATTTTTTGAAAATAAAGTCTGTAAAAAATTGATTCATATACACAAAATGGCCAATGAAGTTAGCGGGATCATGTGAAAAATTTTTAGGAGCAAGCCAAGCCAACAAGCCAAACTACACAACAGGAGAATGGAAATTTAACAGTTTTGGCCACTTTTCTAAGCGCATGCGCAGCGCATAAACACAAAAATGAACATGAATAAACTTTTGCAAATTTTCTAGACCCAAAATTAAAATTTTTCAAATTGCTTATATTTTTGCGCAGATATAGAACCCGAAAGTTGAGTGTGAATAGACACTTTTTACTTTGAAGCCGTATATTTCATTTAATAATCGACAAATCATAAAATCGTGCATTTTGGGTCTAGATAATTCACTTTTAATTATTTTTGCCATTTTTCGCATGTTTTTGTTCTTTAAACTTTTCAAAAAGTGGCCAGATTTGAAAGTGCTCAAAAAAGCCAAATTGGTCTACTTTTAACACGTGCCATACAAATCATCCTTACAGTTGTACAATAAGACTTAACAATAAGAAGAAGAAAAGTAGCGCTTTCTAACGATATAAAAAATATGCGCTAAAGTTAATTAATTATTGAAAACTAGCCTGTTGAAAAACACTGCACATTCGTTACTACCACCTTAAGGCGGCCCTCCGGGAATCAAGGATTTGGGCCGTATTTTTTAAAAACAGCCAAAATGACCTGTCATTCTTGAAGGAATGTTGCCCAAAATACTATTTCTGATGTTTTGACGTGCATATCTCAATAGCAAAAAAATTGGAAAAAATTGGACAATTTACTGATTTTATTCGAATTTTACACAAATTCAGCAAGTAAGCCAGTGCATCAACGCTTTTTGAGGTTTTGCAAACAGACAATACGTAGATTTTATTAGTCGTAATGAAAAATTAAAACAATTTTATTGCGTTCTGTGCAAAAAAATTGCATAAGAAGCCATTTTCAGAAGCAGCAGACTCAAATATTGGCTGTGTGAATACAAAACCAATTTTTCGGCATTTGATTATAAAATGCTGGTAAGATATTTTTTTTACAAAATTTTGCACAATTATAGCCTTAGGCTCTGCGCAGTTGAAAATTTTTTTAGTTTTTTAAAATAAAGCTGAGAAATTTTTTTATCTGAATTTTATTGCTCAGAGTTCGACTTCGAAAACACATAATGACATTTTTTATCCAAATCCGACATAAATGTTAAAAACCAAAATAATGTTCAACTAGAAAAGCACATAAGCTAAATTTTGGTATATAAAGTGTGACTATACGCAAAGTATAAGCAGTGTTATCGTTTGCCGAAAATTCACTCACGTTTGGTGCTCTGGTAGTCACGTGACATAATCACGTGATTTGAAATTTTGCCTCCAGTGTTCCTTTGTGCCATACTACATATATGTATAGTAAAGTTTGACATTTGCCAACTTTTTTGCTAATATTCGATGTAAACCCCGATTCCCGGAGCGCCCCCTTAAGGGGGCGCTCTGAGTAACTTCCAATAAATCAAATTGCTATAATTTTCAATTTCTTCCTGATTCGATTTTTTTTGCTTAAGTGCAATTAAGATGAACACCAGGCAAGCATTTTTGCGAAGTTTGATGAGTCTCGGAACATTTTAGCAAATTTTATGACTGCATCAAAATTGAAATTTTGAAAAATTTGACTAATTTTTGAAATGACGTAGCTCAATGGTGCCTCAACCAAATTTAAGAATCTATAGCTTAAATTAAAGACGATTATCTTGCCAAGGTGCCATTTTTGTCGAATTTTCGTTATTTTCAATAAATTTTTAGTTATTTTAATTTCTATCAAAAGTGACGTTTTAAAAAACCTATCATATTGAGCCAAATCATAATAATTACAATACAAGAAGTTCGGCGAGTACAAGAATATAGTATATTTTTGTCAATGTTGGTCAACGTATTTTGGAATTTTTTTAGAAAGAATTGCCTACACAAACGACTTTTTGAAAAGTTGCAACTAGCAATCAGGTGCATAGAACTGTTTCAAAAAGTACCAAAAGCCATATAGAATTTTTCGGTATATCGATTTTAAGATTTTTTCTCATTGAAAATTAGGTTAAAATTTCAAGTTGAACAAAATTTGACGTTATATACATCAAATGAAAGCTAATTTAATTTGAAACAACTTTTCTTCTTGAGTTAATTAACGAAAACGTACGTGAAAAGTTTTATCGTCCAAAGTCGGTTATTCAGAGCGCCACCTTAAGGTGGCAGTTACGTTTTCGAAGTTTTTGCAATAATTCAAAAGTTACTTGATCGAACATAATCAAATTTGGCACGAACAGTGCGAATGCAAATAGCAATATTTCAGCGAATTTTGACATTGATTCAAACTTTTACGGCTAATTTATAGCTCAAAAACTGGATTTTTTGTGTATTTTTCGAGGACTTACAAAATTGTATGAAAATTTTTGTGGCTCTTACACTACTCAAAAAAGGTCTAACCCATTTTATTTTAAGAATTTTTTTAGCTAAAATATGACATATTTCTGTTAGTCGTTCTAGGCGATCTGTAACTTTGAAGTTTTTGTACCTCAATTGTGATTTCTCATGCCTATATCACAAAATACCAATAATAACTTGGCACGATAATTTACATACATATAGTCCCTTATGCATTTATTATACCCGCAAAATTTGGTTAGTATATGTCACAGCAGCCAATGCATTGGCAGTGTTAATAAACCCTTCAAAAATTGCAAATTTTCTTCAGTCTCCTGAAATGTCATTTTTTAATCTTTTGTCCGCCATTTTTTCAACGGGTACGGGCAAACTGTGCTTAATGTAATATTAGCTGGCCCCAATGAGGCCCTATTTAACTAAATTAAAACATTTTAAATAATCCGTCATTTCTGAGCATAATGAGTGATTTCAGTTGAAGTAACAAATACCTTGTTCAGTTCATAAGAATGCAAAGAAAGCATACTTGACAGTAGCCAAATAAATTTGCCCTATACCTTTTTCGAATTGAGCGAAAAGGTTGATTATTTTTTAAGTTACAGCCTACCAAAGTCATAAAAACTGCCGTTTCTTGACTTTTTAGCAAAATTTGAGGCGAACTTTTGCTCATTGTAAAAATATGCCAAAATGTTACGTTTAGTTAAGCATACCAGCACTTTTATAACACATCAACGTGCCTTTGGTATAAATTGCTTGACTGTATGCGGAATATTTTTAGCACAGTGACGAAATAACGAAATACGAGAAAGAATGCAAAAATTTGAGCTGATAAGCTTCACCAAAATAGTTAGCGTGCACTCTATGAGTAACATCGACTGCTGAAAACTTGTAATTTTGTAAAAAATAAGTGGGTTAATAATATGCAAAAGACCGCTTGTAAATTGATTCAGTAATTGCTACAAAATAGAACTTTGAAAAAAGCTGCGAAAACGTAACTACCACCTTAAGCTAGATAATGTGCATAAGTGTAGTTTCAGTCAAGTTCTTTAACGTGAAAAAGACAGCTATTAAATTCATTGAGTCAATCAACAGTTATAGCACGTTATAAAAACTGTCGAAAACGTAACTACCACCTTAAAAATTTACACAACAGACCCTTAATTTACACAGCAAATTTTTAATTTACACCATTTACACAGTGCCGATTTTGAAAAAAAACCCTGTAGTTGCATGGATGGGGGGGGTTGGGGAGCGATCGACCGGAGGCTCCGGCTCCGGCTCCGGCCGGATTTGAGCCTCCGGCTCCGGCCGGATTTGAGCCTCCGGCTCCGGCCGGATTTGAGCCTCCGGCTCCGGCCGGATTTGAGCCTCCGGCTCCGGCCGGATTTGAGCCTCCGGCTCCGGCCGGATTTGAGCCTCCGGCTCCGGCAAAAAAGTGCCGGAGCCGGAGAATTTTCGTTGTTCAAACTTTGGCCAAATGTTCAAATTTTGAGAAAAAAATCGCAAGACTAACGAAGCGGTTAGTTGATTACAGTACTTATATTACTGCCAGTTGTGATGGAGATGACTACCCCTCTCTAGCAATGTGTATTTTTACGTCTCCAATTGACTAAACTCGGCCTAAAAATCAAAAGTTTCTCACACTCACGCTGCCGCCCCCAGAACCCTATAAGCTTGTAACTATGTGACTTAGTGATTTGAACTTGAGTTTTAACTCTGATGTTTTCGACCGGTCCAACATGTTTGCATGTGCATGTGCTGTTATTTCGCAAATTTTATTGTTAAAATAGCAAAAAAGTTAATTTTCACCCATTTCAAAAAATCGAAAAAGTCATTCCCCCTAAAGATTTTTTCCTAGTTACAACGTGGCTGATATACGCCTAAATTACAGGGGTCGGTGGCAGTGGCGTATCCAAGATTTCGCAAAGGGGGGGCTCAGTGGCGTAGCCAGGGGGGGGCCGGGGGGCCCGGGCCCCCCCTCAGCGATTTTGGCCCCCCCCCTCAGCGCTTTTGGCCCCCCCCCCTGGGAGCCAAGGGCCGAACCCCCCCTTTTGTCCAACTCATAAGAAAATTTCAAAAATTTCCGATATATACGTCTCCAGTTGACCAAAATTGGCCTAAAAATAAAAAATTTCTCCAATTTTTCTGGGGGCTGCCGCCCCCAGACCCCTGCAACTCCGTGTGTGTATATATAGTTTATTCGGTTCCTTGTTATGATCTTTTATTATTAAAACCTTGTATGTGTGAGTGCATTATGCAGCACCTACTTGTTCGTTCGCTACGCTTGCTGATGTGACGGTCAAGTTATGTTACCGGTCTTTGGTTTTAAATGCCTCGCCAGCCAAAATTTCCGATACATCTGATTTTGGTTTCTGAGCTCTACTTTTTGAAAGTTTGAAAGTATATATTATTTTTTGACAGTTGTATATATGCTGTTATATATCAGTGGCGTATCCAGGATTTCGCAAAGGGGGGGGGGCTGCGACCGGGGGGGGGGGGTGCGGAGCAACTGTGAGCCACCGCCGATAAAAGGGGGTCTGGCGGGGACGGCAACCCTCGGACCTTTTTTGAGTTTGTAATTGTAACCATCGATAAACTACAATAGTGAATCTGCGGCAAGCACTTAACTTTGCGGGGGTCTGTCGGCGGCAGCCCACAGAAGTTGAAGCTTTTTTGAGATTTTAACCATCGAAATTGCATTGAAAATTGCACTTTTTACATGAAATAAAGAAATTAGTGGATCTACAGCTAGCATTTAGCAATGCGGGGGTCTGGGGGCGGCAGCCCCCAGAAGTTTTAGTTTTTTTGATGTTTTAACCATCGACATTGCAATGAAAACTACACTTTTTGAAGTTTTACCTTTTTTGAGGTTTTAAGCATCTACATTGCACTGACAACTGCACTTTTGACATAAAATAAACAAAAATATATAATTTTAAAATATTAAACATTATTATTTAAGCCCATGGATCAAAAAATAGGCCCAAGGGCCTATGACCAACGTTATATATAGTCGAGCGGGGAACAAAAGTCACGTCCATTTTGCGTAAAAGCCCGTTGTGTACAGCTGCGTACATAAGACTTGGAGTGAATCTTTTTGTGCTATTTGGCCAGCGTAGGCTATTTTATGGCTGCGTTCAAAAATTGGGGTTTTGCGATGATTTATCGTTGCAATATAACTCACCAGATAACTCACCAGATAACTCACCAGATATGGCTCTTCTCCTGCCAATCTGGTAAGGTGATTCGTAGGAGAAGCAGTGACTGGGAAGAGCCAAGCCGAAGGAAATCGGCTAGCCAATCTCGGATCATTGGTGGAATTTGAGGTGTTGAATACTTGTTGTTGACGGTGCCGCGGTGGCTCTGGGCCTAAACGAACAGGGACGCACACGAGAAACCAGATCAGAGCTCGGGAAGCCAACCCGAAACGTGGAGCAATCTTTTGAAGGACTCTACTGAGGTGGATGAGACTATATGAGCAGGTAGACCGTTCCACGACTCTATGACTCGGTAAGCGAAAAAGTAGCGGGAGCAGTCCAGTTTCGGGCAGTTTCTGGCTCGAAGTTTGAACTGATGACCACGGAGCCTGTGATCCGGGCACACTTCGAAGAAACTGGATAGAGGAAGGTCCACCTTCCCGTGTGCCATTTTGTACACCAGAATCAAGTCCGCTCGCAGTCTTCTCGTTTCGAGGGTTTGAAGTTTGAGCGATCGAAGCCGGTCTTCATATGCTTTTGCCAGGTGGCTTTTTCTGATCCGTCGTCAAGAACGACCGTTTCTGATGTGTGTTGCAATTTTAGGGTTGAAAATTGACACACGAGACGCGGATACACTTGCCGTTAGCAGATCATTATTCAAAGTTCCAAATGGTCGACTCGACTGTGGCTAATTTTATTATACAGAAACTATAAATTGGCCGAAAATTGCTAATATGTGTCGTTTTTAGCGTTAAAACAGCAATTAAATGCATTTTTAACGTTTTAAAACAAAGAAAACTCACCCCCCCTCCCCGAAATTATTTGTGGCTACGCCACTGCAGATTGGTGTAATGATGCTTCAAAAATTAAAATTAACAAAAAGTGAAAAAATCGTAAAAAATATCATGTATGCAAAAAAATACAACCAAAAAATACAAACATGTATGCAGCAAAGCAAAAAATAGTATACTTTGTATTTAATTTTGTATTTTTTACTAGTGTTGGGACGAAAGTTCGGGTTCGGGTTCGGGTTCGGGTACGGTTCGGGTCATTTTTTCAGCTCGGGTTCGGGTTCGGGTTCGGGTTCGGGTACAAGTCAGTTCGGGGACGCAAAAAGTGGTTCGGGTACCTAAATTTTCTGACTGAATTACAAAATTTTTATACCGATTTTTTTAGTATAACATTTTTTTAGTATAATAAATATATACTAGAACTAACTTCACATTTTTCAAAAAATCCCAAAATTTTTCAATTTTTGCTGCTTTCTTCGCAGCAAGGCGCACACGTGTTGTACGTGTGTGTTCTCAAATTGTTCGAAATCATACCGAGGTTTGAATCTAAATCAGCCCTAGGCCTGAACTTTATTCAACTCTATTCGCGCGAACAATTTGTGAGCTGAGCGCCAGCTTTCGAAAATGGCAATGACATATAAGAATTTGTTAATAGAATGCAACGAACATGCAGAAACCTTTTGGTGTTTCGTCTCAATCGCGCATCGTGACAGCGAGTATCAATCGCTTATAGTATGATCACATTAACTCAAGCTGGATTGGATGTGATACAAACCATTTATGTACATATATATCCATTTGTCAAATTATTCAAACTCAAAACTGTATAATCTCTGCGCCACACCTGGCACAGGCTGAAAAGTTCGCCTTTTTGGTACAATTTCTGTTAATAGTCAATTATAGGCGACCCCCCCCCGTTTTTGGTCGAACCTGAAAAAATTGTACCCAAGGGTCCCCCCTTTGGTTTTTATTGCCCGGCCGAAAAAAATTTCCGATACGTCTCCAATTGACCAAATTTGGCCTAAAAATCAAAAATTCTCGAATTTTTTTCCTGGGGGCTAGCGCCCCCAGACCCCCGCAACAATGAGATTAATTTAAATGACCAGATTTGCATTTTTTTATGTACACCACTTCGTTAAAATGTGCAAAAATAATTTGATTCTGGTGCTTACGCCCCCGGACCCCACAATAGTGGGTTTAAAAAAATGAGCAAAAAAGTGGACAAGGTGCAACCCCCCTTTTCAAAATCCAGGCTACGCCCCCGGTAAAGAATAAAAATCGTCAAAAGGCCTGAACCTAACCAGCGCAAGGTCGACACAACCTGTCAGTATTAGCAACTTAACGTCTGCTCCGCAAGGGAATTCTGACAAACTCATAACTCATCTACGTTGCCTCTTAAGGTGGTAGCTGCGTTTTCGAGGTTTCTGTGAGTTCTATGTAAACTTTGCGCCACCAGAACTCAAGTTATTAATGACGCCTGAGCATGAATTTTTGGGACAGTACTGTAAGGGTCAAAATCCCCAGGCATGTCTCTCACTTTTTCGAAATTTCACCTGTGGACATTTTTAGAGGGTTTTAATTACAAGAGAATATGTTAACTTTTCGGTGCGTTTGCTTTTAAGCTATTTTCTCAGTGAATTTACTAGTTATTAAAAAAGTGGGGGAGATGCCTGGGGATTTTAAACATGTCAAAAACCAAACCTTACCAACTTTCACCCCAACATGTAATCGCATGATTCACAGCTGTGGCGCAAACTTTTTGTAAAAAAATTCTAATATTTTGGAAAGGACCTTTTTTTAGCTGCTTGTACTGGAAACAAAATAAAAGGTCAAGTTCCAGTGCACGGTATAAATTTAGGTAAGATATTGTTCTACTTAATACAAAAGACCGCTTGTGATTTGGATTTGTAAACGCTGAGCTATAGCTTACCAAAAAAACACCTAAAAACGCAATTACCCCCTTAACCTGTTGGTTTGGGCGTTCGACTGTTAATTCAAATGTTGGCAGTTTGAATCCCACCCACAAGGTTAAATTGAATATGATTTGATTAAGCATGAAACTTAGTCGGTTTTTTGCTGACTAATCACTTTATTCAACGTTGAATATTAAAAGTATTTATTCCTTGAAAGGTTGTTGACTCAATTGCTCCACACTTTTTTGACATTCTATATTCAAATACCGTAAGTGTGTAATGTCATGCAGTTCATTAGGCAAAAGTTCGGGTTCGGGTTCGGGTGGTTCGGGTACGAATGGTTCGGGTTCGGGTACGTCTCGAATAAAATCCCAACACTATTTTTTACCCTATCTAACTATACAAACATGTGAGATTTTAATCAATTAGCACAGAATATGATAATAGACCTGGCATATACATATATAGGCATGCACAAAGAAAAAAAGTTATCTAAGCCGAAAAAACAACAGAATGGAAAAAACTTTTTTTTATTTTTTTAAATTTTTTAAATTTTGAAGGTAGAATTTGTCAATTGTGGAGGTATCAGAAACACTTTTGTCAGCTTTTGAAGTTTTGGAAAGGGGGGGGGGGCTGCGACCCTCTAAGGGGGGGGGGGGGCTCAAATCGCTAAGGGGGGGGCTGCAGCCCACCCAGCCCCCCCCCTAAATACGCCACTGGTCGGTGGGGCGGGCGGTAATCCCCGGAAGCTACAGACATTTACGGCGTCGTATCTTCTACAAAGTGCAATCTTTTCCAAATTTGTCTATTTTTTTGGGTGTATATATATATTCTTAACGTATATATATTCTTGACAATTTTGCAAGGTTTGACTAAAAGGGGGAGGTTCAGACGGACACCCTGAAGGCCTGAACAACCAGCTCCCTGTGACTCCTGACACCTGCCCTTGACACCGCAGTCAAAATGCCATACTGGTCAATTTGACCAAATTTTTGACTTTCTATCAATGTTGATGAAAATTTTTTGTGAGATCACCAAAAACGGGACCAGTCAGTGGCCAGTGGTCGTATGAGTGTGTAAAGACATATGTATAGAAACGAGGCGTGACTGTTGAAACATTAAAAAATGCTGTTTCGAAAAAAATTGAAAATTTTTTCACAATTGTCAACAGTGGCGTAGCCAGGAAAAAGTTTCGGGGGGGGAATGACTTTTCAATTTTTTGAAATGTGCTAAACTGCACTTAGTTGCAATTTTAACGCACAAAACGACATATATTAGCATATTTTGTTCGAAAACAACGCTAATTTTTTGGCCAGAGGGGCATAAAAAGTAAAATTGTATCTCAAAACACCGGAAACTACAAAACTTCTGGACCGACAAGGGTCCAGAAGCTAGCAAATTTGAAAACTTTGAGAAGATTTTTGACATTTAGAGCCGCAATTTCACCAAAAATGTCATTTTTGTTACGATAAAACAGCTGAAAAGGTACATTAAGCAGTGTATTAAGCAACTAAATAGTGTACAATGCACCCATATACACACGCACTCGCTTTATTGGAACACAAATGCAAGAAACATTGAGCCACGAGGTTGCAGGGGTCTGGGGGCGGCAGCCTCCAGAAAAAAAATTGGGAAATTTTTTGATTTTTAGGCCAAATTTGGTCAATTGGAGACGTATCGGAAATTTTTTCCGGCCGGACCATAAAAACCAAAGGGGGGACCGGGGACCCTTGTGTAAAATTTCAGTCGGAAAAAATTTCGGGGGGGGGGGGGTGATTCCCCCCATTCCCCCCCCTGGCTACGCCCCTGATTGTCAACATTTTTTACTAATTGAAATTTTTTTGTAAAACACTGGCTCCGGCTCCGGCATTTTGTATCCGGCTCCGGCTCCGGCACCGGCTCCTGCACCGGCAAAATTTTACCTCCGGTCGTTTGCTAGTTGGGGGGCGTCGACCAAAATGGGGGGGGGGGCGCACTAAATTGACGATAAAACACTATTTTTACACAAAAAATTGGTTATTATATGTACGTTAAATGTTACGTTTTCATACGTTATTAAGGCTACATTAATACTAAATTTAGCAAAAAAGGACCCAAAAACCCGTCGAACACGACATCGCTACAGGTAAAAAGTCGCTAAAACGTCCTTCCGGAAAAAAATTGGGCTATGGGGGGGCTCAAAATGGGGGGGGGGCGCGACCAAAATGGGGAGGGGGGGGCGCCCCCCCCCCCCCCCCCCACTAAAAATATGCCAGAAGCCTAAGCCTGAGCCTAAGCACTCAGCCTAAGCACTAAGCCTAAGCCTGAGGCCTAAATCCAAGAAAAAACTGCTAAAAAGCATCAGGAATACCTTTACCGCACTAAAAAACCCCAGCTAGCTTCATATTTTTAAAAAAAATTGCAGATGTAGCTCGGAATTTGTACTAAACCTTACTTGCGCTGTATACAACGCTTCAATCAGCCTGATCCTGGTAGCTTCAGAAAAAGTTTTGTAACTTTTCAAAGCCTGAACCGATTTGCACAATTTTTTCAGCATTTCAGTGGTAGCAGCAGGTTTTCATTTGATTCAGTATTTTGGCCTAAATCCATTTTTGCGCGAAAAATTTCATGTAAAGTTTAATTTTTGGACAAAGTTTGATTTCCAGCTAGAGCTTACATCCTACAAACTTCGAACCTAGCCTATTCGAAAGAGCGTTCAATTTTGACCCCCTAGTAGTGGCTAGTATATAGTGGCTATTAGTGGCTAGTAGTGACTAGTAGCGGCTAGGCTAGTAGTGGCTAGTAGCGGCTAGTAGTGGCTAGTAGTGGATAGTAGTGCGTAGTAGTGGGTAGTAGTGGCTAGTAGTGGCTAGTGATGGCTAGTAGTGGTTAGTAGTGGCTAGTAGTGGCTAGTTTAGGTTACTAATTTAGGTTTGGGGGGTACAGGGGGACTCCGGATCATTAGTCGAAAAAATGCAGTTTTTCCGACTTATTTCACCCCTAAGGGTTTTAACACCAATAATTTCACTCTAGATTTTTATTAAAAGGGGCGACAGCTATTTTGGGGGCTAGAGATCAGATTGGGGGCTTGGCTGACGATGGCGGTTCTATATTTTTATCAAAAGATGGGGTGGGAAGCACGTAGCAGCCAAAAAAAATTTTCCTTCTATTCTTCAGTTTGACCTTCACATTAAAGTGCTAAAAAGTTTTGTAAATACGACTTTTTTGAAGCCACTTTGATGTGCAATTAAAGTGGTATTGCTACCAATTGCATGAGCTTAGCGCCAAACATGACTTTATGGCTGAGTGCTACCTTGGCTGAGTCTGCGATCCGCGTAGCTTACTACCCCATCTTTTAATGAAAAATAACCCCCAGCCTCCAACTGAAATCTGAGTTTTTTGTGCCCATTCGCCCCGGCCCGGGCATTTTTTTGCAAATTTGGCGTATTTTACTTTTATTTAAGGTGGCGCTCCTGAAATGTGACTTTTCAAAAAACGGCAGTTTGGGGCCAATTTTAGATACACAATGGCAAGCTGGTGTAAAAGTATGCCTAAATACAAAAAAAATGGGGGTGTTTCTGTAGCAAGTGGGTGGAGGTTGGCTTGCTTGGATTTCTTTTGCAAATCTTGGGGTGCACAATCAATAGCTCATTTTGCTCGCCTCAACGTGATCGAGCGGTCGCAAAAAGTCATTTTTGATGAATATGATTGATATATCGAAAAACACTAAAATCGCGATTTTTGAAAAACATAAATTTGGCTAAATTTTTTAGATACTATCGATTTGCCAAAAATCAAATTTTGCGACCGCTCGAAGATGACAAGGTGCATTTATGTGCCAAATTTTAACTTTTTTCGTTGAGCCAATTTTTTAAAATCGCAAGCCGAAAATTTGCGTTTGTATTCACACGCACTATATTTCTGTCTCATGCAGAAAGTATTGCGTTAGTTCACAAAAAATTATACCACACTCAATAAAACACCAAAATTTTTAATTACGTTTCAGTAAAACACAACTGCTAGTGTTTTTCAGCCTTTCAGATCATTACATACAGTGCAATACGTAAATGAACCAAGTGTTACATAAAACGGATTGCTATAGGCACCAGGGGGCATTGATGAGTTCCGGTTCCGGTTCCGGTACAATTTCTGGTTCCGGTTCCGGTATTCAAAAGTACCGGAACCGTAACCACTAATTCTCTGAAAAAAGATTTTGCTTTTAATTTTGTGTTGTTCGTCCATGAAAATTTTCCGACAAGTCTCCAATTGACCATAATCAGCCAAAAAAAAATTTCTCCAGATTTTGTTCTGGCGGGAGTTTTGCGACTCTGTGGCTTGCTTAGTCTTCTTTCTTAAGCCTGTTTCACACGAGGGCGCATTTTGCTCCATGGCGCGTTGCATGCAACGCGCCATGCAACGCGCCATGGCGCATTGCATGGCGCATTTCATGGCGCATTACATGGCGCATTTCATGGCGCATTACATGGCGCATTATTTCACATGTGGACGCACGCTATAGAGCATTCTACGAAATAATATTCTAGATCATTCAATATAATGCTCGATTTTTGAAATTTTATTTGACATAGCCTGTTTGTTTGTTATTATAAATACACATAATAATAATAAACATATTATTTTTTATAGATATATAATATTTATCATAAAACGATTTTTAAAATAAGGTATTTTCATGAAATAATGCAGATATATTTAAAATTATGAAGATTATATAAGCAAGTATAGTATTACTATTATTCTAAAAAAAGCCCAAATAAGCAGCATTGAAAACATTCTATTTTGGCACAATGCCTAGAAATATCACCTGCAACATTCCATCTAAAACGGCCAACATAAAATATATTAACGTAAAGTAAGTAATATTATCGTGATATTAGGTAGCTACTTTGCATTTATTTGTAAATCAAACGTAATGTATAAACGTAAATAATAATTTAACAAGTACCATAATTTTTTCATATTATTTAATAGTAAAGTTATTAATAGTAAATAAATAATGTTAATTTTAGTGTCATTAGTCATCATACTGATTCAGTGGCGTACCCAGAAAAAAATTTCGGGGGGGAATGACTTTTCGATTTTTTGTAATGGGTTAAAGTCCACTTTTTAGCAATTTTAACACTCGTAAAACGCCTTACAAACGCAAGATTACTAAACCACAAGGCTGCAGGGGTCTGGTGGCGGCAGCCCCCAGAAAAAAATAGGGAAAATTTTCGATTTCTTGGCCAAATTCTGTCAATTGGAGGCGTATCAGAAAGTTTTTCCCGCCAGACTATAAAAACCAAAGGACACAAGGTTGCAGGGGTCCGGGGGCGGCAGCCCCCAGGAAAAATTGACGATTTTTCCAATTTTTAGACCGAATTTGGTCAACTGGAGACGTATCAGAAATTTTTCCGACAAAATTTAAAACAAAAGATGGGAGTGTCATATCAGACGGTGTATTCCGCAAGTAAATGTTGGATAATATATATACTCGTGTAGACATGCACATGCAGCATAATGTAGCTGTGTATACATGCATAGGCTTTGATGAAAGACAATAACCAGGAATAGTAAGCCACATAGTTGCAGGGATCTGGGGGCGGCAGCCCCCAGAAAAAAATTTGGGAAAATTTTTGATTTTTAGGCCAAATTTAGTCCACTGGAGAGTCCATCCGGCCGGGCCATAAAAACCAAAGGGGGGACCCTTGTGTAAAAAATCACTGGGAAAAAATTTCGGGGGGGGGGGGAAATTCCCCCCATTTCCCCCCCCCCTGGGTACGCCCTTTTATTGATTAAAATTTAATAAAAACGTATCTGATTTTAATTATAGTTTTAATTACATAGACAAGTTAGCCTGTACTTCGGCCTGCGTCAGGCCTTCAATGGGCTTGCAATGATTATACTAATGTCATGTGGTCGTAATCGTAGCTGTGGTTGGTACCCCATGGTTGGAACAGGGTTCCCATTTTGTCTATCCAGTTAGCTTCACAGGATTTTCTATTTTGTTCGTTATCACTGAAATTTTGCTGCAACACGACTACTCGCATATCTGTACAGCTGTGATTTGGTTGAGTGAAATGTCTGGCTATTGTAGTATTGCAGCTGGGTAATAGTTTGCGCTTATTTTCCCGAGAGTTTAGTATGTTGACTATGCAGGCTCCGTGCGCACTTATTCTTGAGTGTAACTGTTGGCCCGTTTCGGCAATGTATTGGGCAGGACACTTGTTGCATTCGATTAAATAAACCAAATCTTTAGATTGGCAGGTGCCATTTGAAAGTATCTTAAACCAAACTCCGCTTTGTGAGCTGCGTATGTGGCTTGTTGAAGTCATTAAATCGCAGCATCGACATCCACGTCCTCCGTTACATGCTTGCGATGTGTAGTTTCTTAGTGTGGGTGCATTAGTTCTGAACTTAGACCTAACTAGTGCATCACCCAGATTTTTGTGCTTTGAGTAAGCTACATACGTGGGCAGCTACCAAATTCTGGGGGGGGTGGTGAGCCACCGGGGGGGGGGGGGTGCGGAGCAATTTTCCGGCCATTTTTGCTTCGTGAGCCACCAATTTCGCTTCGTGAGCCACCGATTTTTGTTTCGTGAGCTACCTTCAAAGCATTCTGGGGGGGGGGGTGAAGCACCTGTCTGGGGGGGGGGGGTGATGATGCCTTCTGGGGGGGGGGGGTGAAAACCCCCCCAAACCCCCCTTCCACGCCCATGTATGGTAAGCTATCATTGGTAGATCTGGTGGTTCTTTGTCAGCCACGTTATATGCCGCTGTCAGCAGTTGATGGTTGCGGCGCAGGGTTCTGTGAAGCAGTGAGGGTAGTGTATGGTAAAATGGCAATGATATGATGTGGCGATTTGTGACTTTGATGGTTTCTTTACCAAGAATGTCTGTCCTCTTTGTAGGTACTTTGGCTATTTGTTGTTGAATATTCTTGGTATTGTACCCACGGTTGCCAAAATTATGCTTTAGTTGTTGAAGCCTACTTTTTTCACGCGCAAAGCTTGGCTGTATATGATGCTCTGTTTAGTTTTTCTCGGATGATAGCTTTTAGCGTTTAAATATTGGTGTTTATCGGTTGGTTTTGTATGCAAATCTGTGGAAATTGATCCATCGGTGTTTAATGTGATTTGAACGTCTAAAAATGTAGCGATATTGTTCGAGATGTCAACTGTGAATTTGATGGATTTGTGAACTGTATTTAGACGTTGCAGAAAATTGTCCAGGTCGTTTCGAGTTTCTGTCCATATGCATAAGATATCGTCGATATATCGAAACCAAAGCAGGGGTTTAGTTTTGGAGTAGTTTATTATTTTCTTTTCAAGATTACCCATAAAAATATTTGCGTATGTTGGCGCTACGCGGGTGCCCATTGCTGTACCTTGTATCTGAGCATATTGTTGGCCGTTAAATTCCACATTGTTTCGTGTTAAGACAAGCCGCAGAAACTGTTGAAACAGCGACGCTGAGATTGGTGGCGTTGGTCGAT
The DNA here is from genome assembly GCA_030248245.1 of Trissonchulus sp. WLG1_4. Taxonomy (NCBI): domain Eukaryota; kingdom Metazoa; phylum Nematoda; class Enoplea; order Enoplida; family Ironidae; genus Trissonchulus; species Trissonchulus sp. WLG1_4. The sequence goes on along the minus strand of JASANF010014333.1, from coordinate 3,681 downwards.
AGTAGTTTTCAAATTCTTCTACAATTTTTATTCCATCTTCAGTTGGTATATTTGGATATAATGAGACCACGTCCAAAGATACTAATAATGAATTTGGTGGCAAAGCTGGCAGATTGTATAGTGCTTTTAGAAAATGGGCGGTGTCTTTTATATATGAAGGAAGCTCTTTGACTATTGGTTGTAAAATTTCGTCTAAATATGCACTCAAATTTTCTGTAGTAGTCTTGCAGCCCGAGGCTATTGGACGGCTTAGGGGATATGGCCACTTTTTGTGAACTTTGGGTGAAGTGTAGAAGCGTGCTGGTTGTGAGAATGCATTTGGGATGATACGATCTGCTAGTTGTTTTCTAATTTTGTTTGTGGCCACGAGACTGTATTACACAAGTGGATGCAGCATGATGTAATGTAATGTTGAACCATGGACATTTAACAACCTGAGCGAGATGAAACCGCAAAGCGAAGTTAACTCACGCGTTGGTTAGGCATGCATGCTCAGGCTTTGATGACAAAAGCTAATAAGAAGGAATAGTAAGCCAGAGTCGCAGGGGTCTGGGGGCGGCAGCCCCCAGAAAAAATTCGGGGAAATTTTTCGATTTTGAGGCCAAATTTATCAATTCACGGCCATTTTTGGTGTGCGGTTCCAAAAAATTTGCCTTTGTTCCGGGCAAAAGGGGGGGGGTGTATCCCCTATATCCCCCCCACCGTCCGCCCTTGTATGTATATGTATATATATATATATATATATATATATATATATATATATATATATATATATATATATATATATATATATATATAAATATATATATATATATATAAATATATACATATATATATATATATATATAAATATATACACACACACATATATATATATATATATATATATATATATATATATATATATATGTATATGGCAGTGGCGGATCCAGGAATTTTTTTCGGGGGGGGGCGCGACCCCCCCCCACTCGGCCATTACAAATACAATACAAATTTTCTATGCGGGGGTCTGGGGGCGGCAGCCCCCAGAAGCTGAGCACCTTTTCTGTTTTTGACCCCGGGATATCTTCTAAAATCTGTGACTTTTATCAAAACACACAGTTGCGGGGGTCAGGGGGCGGCAGCCCCCAGAAGCTGGGCAACTTTTTAGTTTTTGACCATGCTATATCCTCGAAAATCTGTAACTTTTATCAAAACACACAGTTGCGGGGGTCTGGGGGCTGCAGCCCCCAGAAGCTGGGCAACTTTTCTGTTTTTGACCCCGGGATATCCTCAAAAATCTGCACCTATTTTCAAACTCTATATACTAAAGTAGAGAGACGTTACTGTTTTTGAGGGTATTGCTATGGACAGAATTTTTTCAAAACTGCTCCGTTCACTATGCCACAATTAGCAAAACGATAGATTACAATGCAAAAAAGTGAGTTAGTCGTATCAGAAATTGTTTCCAACCTGGCAATTAAAACAAATGGGGAACGTCACATCAGTGTATTAGACCAGCAGGGGTACCATACATTATGGTATACAAATTTGGTGAGCAAAATTTCCAAATCCTTAGCATTTGCCCCGTATTTTGCCCAAAAAACCTTGCGATCAGAGTATCATACAGTGTATTACACGAGTGAATGCAACACAATGTACTCTTGTAGACATGCATAGGCTTTGATGATAGATGATAACAAGGACCAAAAAATTGCGGGGGTCTGGGGGCGGCTGCCCCCAGCAAAAAAATTGGAGAAATTTTTGATTTTTAGAGCAAATTTGGTCAATTGGAGACGTATCGGAAATTTTTTCGGTCGGGCAATAAAAACCAAAGGGGGGACCCTTGTGTAAAATTTCAGTCTGAAGAAAATTTCGGGGGGGGGGGGCGCGCGCCCCCCGCGCCCCCCCCTGGATCCGCGCTTGGTATATGGTAACTTTCTTTACCACCCTTTTTTGTATGGATAGTAATTTTTCGTACCTGCCAAATTACTTCCATCTTCCTCCCTCAATAATATTGTAGAGTACTTGCAATTTCCTCCCTAGTGACCTTTAGTGTAATGTAAATACGGCTGTTTTGTGACACATGCATACTGACCATACCAACAGACACACTTAGCGACGTAGCTGACTATTTCAGTGGTCATAATTATAGCATAGAAGAGTAAATTTATTGAAGAATTATCTAATTAACAGCAAGTAAACATGTAAAGAAAAACTAGCAAAACTAGCTTTTTTATGCTGACTGATAAACAGTTCTGGTACCAAACGAAGTCTTTTCATGTTTATGTAGGCATAAATTCGACAGCCAAAATTAAAATTTTGACTGAACTTTAACGTTCAATTTCTGAGCCCACAGTTTAAGTTTTAAGCTCTAGTTTAGTAAGTTTAACCCTACCGCGTAAACTGTTAGCATAATTAAAACTTACATAAAACTAATGGTCTAATAAAAATATCAAATCTAAAGACCAGCATGCCCCCCCTGCCCACCCAAATGTATGTACAACAATACGATACTAATCTTTGTTGCCAAGAAGAACCGTCTACATCAGTTGAGTACAGACTAACAAAGGTCACGGAAAGATCACTAGGGAGGAATATGCAAGTACTTTCCAATATTATTGAGGGAGGTAAATGGAAGTAATTTGGCAAGTACAAATGATAATTTTCCTTTTTGTATATATATATATATATATATATATCTATATATCTATATATATATATATATATATATATATATATTGGACTAATTCCAGCCAAGTGTGTGCCAACGAAAGGATCTTTGTTTGATTCTAGAGCAAGCCACTGACGCTACGCTGGCCAGTGAGAATTGGGCACTGAACTTGGAAATATGCGACATCATAAACGACACAGAAGACGGGTTGGTCATATATATTGTGGCTTTAGTTAAGCTGTCAGCTGAAATGAAAGCTCTAGTTAAAACTTAGAAACTCTGACTAAAATTGAAGTCCAGTCCTAGTGATAGGAATGAGTCCTGATTAGGCGTAAATCGCTGATTTATTTTGCCTTGTTTCTACTCCTATATCCACTGCTACACTCCTTTTGTTTGACCAAGCGTGTGCTGAGCCTTGCTTTTGGGTTGCAGCCCCCGGGACGCCGTGCGAGCCATCCGAAAGCGACTGCAGCAGAACATGGGCAAAAACCACACGGTCATCATGTACACGCTCACCGTATGTGTCACACCAGTCTACTCTAAATGCAGTACAGTTATGCCATCATTTGCATCCACCGATGTAACTTTGTGGGTTACCGCAAATACCCCAAATTGTTCAACATTTTGGAAAAGTGTGCCAAGTTTTATGAGTTCTGCCACAATTTTTGTGGACCCTTCCCTTCCTCTCGCCTCGACCTCTCTATTTGTTTTTGGGGGTGGCGCACCCCTCGACCATGTATGATCCACATGACTTAGGAACTAGTTAAAAAAGCTGCGTTTTCCTATTCTGACACAACTCTTGTCCGCTTCATTTAGCAAGCTGCGTTTTCCTATTCGGCGGCAAAACTTGTCCTGGGTGTTTAACAAGCATATTAGCATTTTTCCGCTTTCCTATTCTACTAACATTGCTGCCCTTCTGTGAAGGGCATTTTTATAATAATCCTATCCATTTTTCCGCTTGAGAGATTCAGCTTCAAATCATGAAAATGTTTTCACCGGGTATCACAGGGGGCGGGTCTACAAGTTCT